>JAJSOF020000039.1:14787687-14880187 GCA_025594305.2 Periplaneta americana | reverse complement strand
TCGTCTCTGACATTGCCGTCATTATTACGCATCATAGTCATCATTTTCACACATCATGATCGGCATCGCTTTAATTATACGTGTCTCCATCATCATCATCACGACCGTCTCCATTGTCATCGTCTTCATCACTGTCATCATTTACATCCACATTATCATAATAGTCTTCAACTTTTCTTTTCTCTTCTCGCTTCCCCTAACATTTCTTTTCTTTATCCCTAAATCCTACGAATAACGAATTCGCCTGAGAAGAAAGGAGTGAAGGAGTATTTTAAGAACAACAATTTGGCTTCAGGAAGGAAAAAGGTACGAGAGAAGCATTTTGACTGCTGCGAATATTCGGCGAAAGATACCTTCGAGAAATATGAAGTGTATATAGTATTTGTGAACCTAGAAAAGGCGTTTTACAGAGTGGTTTGGAATAAACTGACGAGGATCCTGAAGAAAATTGGTGTCAATTGGAAAAAGAGGTGACTACTCAATAATCTTCATACTCCTAGGTGAAAATCAGGATAGGAGAAGAAATGTAAAAGGGAAGTGGATTAGAGAGAGTAGTACAACAGGAATACCTACGCTATTCAACATCTACTTAGTGGATTTAGTGAAAACTGTATCTATTATATGGGAGAAGCGATGGTAGGAGGAAAACCAATAAAGTTAATCAGATTTGGAGATGATGTGCCGTTTTTAGCAGAAGGGGAGATAATATTGAAGGATAAACTACTGCAGTTAAAAGGCAGCTGTGTACAGTATGGGATGTAGATATATGGAAATAAGATGAATACCATAGTTATCGGAAGAAAACTAGAGAAGAAGACCTTGTGAATTCGAGATGAGACATTAGAACAAGTGGACAGCTTTCAAATACTTGGAGTGTACTATTAGCAGTAACATGAGCTTAGGCATCGGCGTTGCTCAGTCGGCTGAATCTCTTGCCTGCCGATCTGGAGTTGAGCTCGGGCGTGGGTTCGATTCCCGCTTGGGCTGATTACCTGGTTTTGTTCTTTCCGAAGTTTTCCCCAACCGTAAGACGAATGTCAGGTAATCTGTGGCGAATCCACGGCCTAATGTCATTTCTAGCTGAAGCTCAGCTGGAGCACCATTTACATCCACAGTGAATGGGTCTACACTACGAAAATCTTAAAACATAACTGCATACGTTCAAGTCTTGAAATTGTGAATAAATTCCTCCTATGGGGAATAGGATCCTTGTGATATACGTACTACTTCTGTTCCAACATCGCAGCTAGCTTTTACCAAGAGTCGCTACTGAACAACAGATAGGGTTGCATAATGCAAAGGATGAGGTAATGCTCGCTTGCCCTGCCCGCAAGCAGTATTCAGCTCCCACGCCCGCTATCGAACTGTTGATGATCACTGTGGCTACCAGAGTGTTGCATTGGAGTTAAATCGCTCGCTTGAACTCGGTTGAGTGTCGCACCCTCGAGTGAGATACGATCGGTCGTGATACGCTCGTAATAAATAGAAGCACAGTACAAGGTCATCTCACCGACATGTCTTATCTTGTATGGAAGGCGACAGATAAGATACACACGGTAAAAATAAGGCTTTATTTTCTGTGTTTATGACAAACGTTTAATGGAACAGTAAATGGAACGTACCAAAACAGGAACATGAAGTTATAAATAAAATAGTATGAAAAACTTCGATATACACTTATTATTGCTAATTGATAATTATTCAATATTTGATTTACCACATAATATATAATATGATAGGTCCATACATAGTGTCCTGCCTATATACTACGACAATGTAGAAACGTTTTACAAAATATTATTGATATAGCAGTGGATTAATAACAATATTAGTACAGAGATAAGGTAACAGAAAATATAATAAAACGAATAATCATGCTGCACAACTGTTACAGACGCAAAGCTTGATACACTAATTATTAGATTATTATTATTATTATTATTATTATTATTATTATTATTATTATTATTATTACTAGAAAACTTGATACAGTTCTTACATTATCGTGATTGTGTTCTCCGTTTATAATAATTACATTTACATCCAATAACATCTATCAGATGTGGCAAAAACAAAATCACTCCTGTGTGGGAGGGGGGGGGAGGACATTTACCTACAACATTTATATTACATTTTAAAGCAAGTTTTGTAGTTGTACTATGGAGAGTTTAGTTAAACACTGCAAAGTTTTGAAATGATAAACATCTATGATGTTACTACACAGTTCATCACTGTAACAAGAACGAATGTCTAACGCTCGGCTTATACAGTTCGAGGATTTTCGCTCGTGACAATTTTACCCGTCATGCATGTGCGCTACCTATAGATTATGCTATAACTACTTGTCGCTCGAGCGAAAACGTCCGATGCAGACTCTGGTGGCTACCATGTCTTGTATATAACGACAGTGACGACGTCAGCGCTAAGCGATCATGCAACACTGAACGCGTAGTAAACCATGTCTCTAACACTTCATTGCGTTTCCTCGTTAAACTGTGTTTTGTAGTATTTAGTAGTAGTAGTAGTATTTATTTATTTAACCTGGTAGAGATAAGGCCGTCAGGCCTTCTCTGCCCCTCTACCAGGAGATTCCAACAACAATATCAACAATAAAATTACAATTAGTATTAAATTTACAATTACAATTACAAATAATATTACAATTAGTATCAAATTTACAATTACAATAAAATCAAAGCACGAAAAGATTACCTGAATAATTAAAGCTAGATAATTTATCATAGAGAAACAAAGAATATTTTATATTTACTGAATTACAAATTAAATGTAGAATAACAAAATTGTATAGTGATGAAATTACTGAATATTGAAATATTTTGTGATAGATTAAAGAAAATATTTACAAGTAATCAATTACTGACCAAGTGCCTAGTAAGTTTTCGTTTGAATTCAATTTTATTTCGACAGTCCCTTATGCTAGCAGGTAGCGAATTCCAGAGTCTTGGCAGGGCTATTGTGAAAGAAGATGAGTATGAGGAGGTGCGATGGGATGGTATTGTTAGTATTGTTTCATGACGAGAGCGTGTGTTCAGATTATGGTGGGAAGAAAGGTAAGTGAAGCGAGACGACAGGTACGAAGGAATAGAAGAGTTCAAGATTTCGAAGAGAAAGAGAAGTGAATGTAAATTTCTTTTCTTATCTAGTTTAAGCCAACCTATTGCTTCCAGGGATGGGGTAATATGATCATATTTACGAACATTGCTTACAAAACGTACACACAAATTATGAGCACGTTGAAGTTTCATTTTGTTGTCGCTGGAGAGGTCAGTCAGTAAAATGTCCGCATAGTCGAAATAGGGAAATGCAAGTGTCTGCACAAGGGACTTTTTAAGCAAGAGGGGAGATGAACATTTATCCTTTTTAGCACATGGATAATAGAATATACTTTTCTGCAGGTTTCTGTGATATTTAATTTCATGTGCCAAATATTTAAGCCTACATTGTTATATTGTTACTTAGGAATTATCAGCACAAAGCGGCAGAGTGAATGCAATTAGAAATAAATTGCATATTCTATTTTCAGAATATGAATATATGAAAATAAATTAATTAAAAATGTTAAATGTATATATGAATCGATTATTATTGAAAGGTCACATGTCCACTTTTTTGACAAATTGAGTTATGACCACCATCATATTCTTCCTACTGTAGCGCACAGTTTCCTAAGGAAAAGGCATTTTACCGAATGTTACAGTATAAAAAGGGCACGTGTCCAGGACATGTGATCTATCAATAACAAACTCTCTTCTTTTCCCATCATTCTTTACAAGATGTACAATATAAAATCTCATGATTCCATTCTTCATTTACAACAGTTACAAAATGCCGAGTAGTTGAATCATTAGGAAAATGTGCCTAAAGATCAGAAAATATAGGCTACTTTCAAATTTCACAGTATTCAATGATGACTTTTGATGCTAAGTACATTGGTTGCATATGAATATACGTGGTACAGTCATTAAGTTCTAATACTGAGCGCATAGTGGCGTTGTGGTGCACTATAGCGCATAGGTGGCGCCATGGTATGATACCTTGTCAGTTAGTCTCTCGACCCAACAAGAGACAGTTGAGTGCATGCACTGTAATCAGAACTACAGTCTTTGTTGTGACGGTGATTTGAATGCGCACGTCGGAACCCGAGATATCACAGTTTGAGCAACGGGGAAACATCAAGTTCTGCCAGAAATTAGGCAAAACTGCTGCCGAAACGTTTCAAATGATGCAGCAAGTTTACGGTGAGGACGCAGTGAGTCGCAGTGTTGTGTTTAGGTGGCACCGACGTTTTTTGCAAGGAAGAGACAGTTTGGAAGATGATGTGCGTACTGGTCGGCCACAAACAATTCGAACTGAACGCAAGATCCAAGAAGTTGCAACGTTGGTGCGTGCTAACCGCTCCCAATCGGTAGACGATATCGCAGCAACAGTAGGGGTCAGCCATGGTACTTGCTACAAAATTCTGTCTGATGACCTGAACATGTCTCGTGTTACCCAGCACAGTGTGCCACGAATCCTGTCGCAAGACCAACGTGATGATCGCATGACGATTTGTGGTGACCTCATCAGTAGTGCTGACGATGATCCGACGTTTCTCAACCGGATAACTGGAGACGAAACTTGGTGTTTCCTTTACGATCCGCAACTGAAACGACAATCCGCCACCTGGAAAACGCCGTTATCACCACGACAGAAAAAACCGCGACAAGACAGGTCAAAAGGCAAGGTGATGTGTGAACTGTTTTTTGATTCAAATGGAATTGTTCACATGGAATTCATCCCAGAAGGTGCAACTGTGAACAAAACCCGCTACAAAGAGATCCTTGGCCGTTTACGAGATTCAATTTGCCGTAAGCGACCTGAGCTGTGGCGTACAAAGAATTGACTGTTGCTACATGACAACGCCCCTGCACATCGCTCTGTCCTTGTCCAAGAGGAACTTGCAAGACAACAGGTGATAGTTCTTCCACAGCCTCCGTACTCACCTGATCTCGCACCATGCGATTTTTTTCTCTTTCCTCGCATGAAAGCAATCCTACGTGGGCGTAGATTTCATTCTTCCGAAGAGGTCATGACTGCCACAAGAGAAGCCATACGGGACCTTCCTGCCAACATCTTTCAACGGTGCTTCCAGCAGCTATACCAACGTTGGCAAACGTGCATAACGGCCAACGGAGGCTATTTCGAGGGAGAATGTGGTTCTGTTTAAATGTACGCCATGTTATGCGGCATCTTGTGATACATCCAGATTTCTGTGGGAGCCTACCCTCCAGGCGTCAAGTCTTAGAACTTAATGACTTCACCACGTATTGATGAAGTAATTACACACATTCAAGTTACTGCATAGAACTAATCCGATGTATCCTAATGACTTGAAACTACTTTAATGTAAATCATGTTATGGAAAAGTTCCAATATATAAGAAGAAAGTTGAAGATGTCAGCCAAGTTATGCAGTATGTACTTCCTGAATGTCTTCAATTTTATGAAGAAATTCCCCAGCAGCCGATAGAAGAAAAAAAAACAACGAGGATGACTGAAAACTTCAGAGAAAGTGTTTAATGAAGAAACTTAAAAGGTTTTATTCTTTTTAATAGCTTTATTTCTTGTGATACATCCAGATTTCTGTGGGAGCCTACCCTCCAG
Source organism: Periplaneta americana (assembly GCA_025594305.2). Lineage (NCBI taxonomy): Eukaryota > Metazoa > Arthropoda > Insecta > Blattodea > Blattidae > Periplaneta > Periplaneta americana. Next base: position 14,874,524 of record JAJSOF020000039.1, on the reverse strand, counting down.
GCGATTCCGTTCAGTGAATCAGTAAAGAATCTAGGTATTTATATGGATAAAAGTTTAAATTGGAACATTCAAGTTGCAGAAACCTGCAAAAAGGTATTTTCATTAATCCACTCGTTTAGACGATTGAAGAATTTTCTACCCCTTTCCATGAAAAAAATGTTAGTGCAAACACTCGTGATGCCCCACTTCGATTACTGTGATATTCTGCTTACTGACCTAAGCGTTACTTCGGCGCAGAGACTACAACGTGTTCATAATATGTGCGTCCGTTTCGTCTGCAATATTCGCCGGGCTGATCACGTAACACCATCCCTCGAAATGTTGTCCTGGCTCCGTCTAGAAGATCGTATGAAAATCCACTGTCTTTCCCTTCTCTTTCACATATTACATTTCTCCACTCCTGTCTATCTTGCGTCTCGTTTTCAAAATTTATCCACCCATCATAACCTAGACACACGATCACAACACTCCTCAATATTATCCATTCCTCCCACCGAACATCCTCATATTCATCTTCTTTCACTGTGGCTGTTCCTCGACTTTGGAATTCCCTACCGAGTAATGTCAGGGACTGTCAGACATCAAATCAATTTAAGAATAGGTTAACGAGATATTTTTCTAACAATTATTGTCAACAATAATAGCTGTTTCAGGTTTCTCAGTGTTTAATGGTTATATATATCACAGATAAATATATAAATTAAATATATTATTAATTATAATTCATTATTATTATTATTATTATTATTATTATTATTATTATTATTATTATTATTATTATCATTATTATTATAACTATTTCTTACCAGTGTTTATTATTGTCACACTAACATTAGTTATCCAATTTTCATCATTTACTTTCATGTTGTTTTATGATCTAGATATTAATGTAATAACTATGTAAGCAAATGTATTTAATTAGAATTAGAGTCTGGCTGGGCGGAAGAGAAGGCCTACTGGCCTTAGCTCTGCCAGATTAAATAAATATTAATAATTATTATTTATTATTATTATTATTATTATTTTCAGAAATAAGATACATTTCCGTAGCAAAATAATCTTCTTAACGATTATATTCTTAAATATTTGTTAGTCAATAATAGTTAAAACATAAATAACATAAACATTCATTTTATTACGTTTTACGTACTGTTTATTATTGAAAGGACACAAGTCCATCATAAATATTATTTTTTTACAGTTAAGTTTTAGTGATGTTACCATCAGTTTATGCATGTAAATGTAACTTAACACCTTTGCCGTTAAATAAAAAATATCTGATTACACTACAAAGTACCGTTAACATAATAAACAGTTTTTTGCTTCTCCTGTAAAATTGACAAAAGTGGACATGTGAACTTTCAAAAATAATCGGTTCATACACTTTCAAGTGTTAATCAACTAGGTTACCTTGTTCACTAGTTTCCGCCGATGGAACATCATCACCAATGAGCCAACAATACTACAAAGAAGAGTTAAACAAATTCAAATACATGACACAAGAAAACGGATACAACCCTAACGTAATAGATAACATAATAAAAAAACAAAACAGATTTACAAAAAACATGGGGATTCAACAAAAACTCAAGAACATAAAAAATGCACCACACCAACATACGAAAACAAACACACACACAAGATTGCATCCTTGTCCAAGAAATTAAATTACAACATCGCATACAGAAGAGAAAATATTCTATAAAAACATCTCAACACACAAACAAACAATCACACAGGTGTATACAAACTGAAATGCAATACCTGCAACAACTTCTGTATAGGACAACTTCTGCACGCTAGAAAGAACACATCACAGCCATAACCAAATCACAAAACATTTCCACATACGCAGAATACATCACAAACGCCAACCACACCTACAGCAACATAGACACAGACATGGAAATTCTATATATCCAACCGAAAAACCAGAAACTCAACACAGTAGAACAATACGAAATATACAGACACACAAAAACACACCCGCATCAAATCCTCAACACACAACTCAATTTCAGAACACACACACACACACACTTTTTGACTCCACATTACACTACGCAAACACACCCACGCAGGAAATGCAATCAGAAGGAGCGAAGACCACCCAGTTCTGATGATGGCCTACCGACCGAAACTAGTCAACAAGGTAACGTCGTTAATTAACATTTGAAAGCATATATTTATATACTTTATATTCCGAAGTGATATAGTGTTAAAAGTTGTGTAATCAAAATGTACAAAATGTTAAGTAATATTAGGTCTATGTGTTACATAAAAAATATCATTCTGAAAATATCGAAGCAACATTTGGCAGGAAGATAGAAATACATGACTATGATATCATGTAACGTGGAATCCTAGTCTGAATAAATTGATGTATACACGCATATAGTGTTTCTTCATTTACAAAATGTATTTTCAATTTTCATATTTAATGACAAGTGTGTATTCTCTTACTTCAATAGTACAGGATGTTTCAGAAATACTTCGACAAACCTTGGGGACATGTTCCTCACAACAAAACAAGATAAAAAGTTCATATAAACATATGTCCGAAAATCCTTAATTTTATAGTTATTAATAAAAGAACATAATGAAACACCTGTCATATATTTTCAGCTTGGCAGCAAGTGTTGCAACTTCAATCAATTCAGAAACTCATAACAATGAAAGTTTACTTTCAATGCAACAACTTAACTTCAGCAGGTATTCCTAATGCAGAAACACTTCATCAACGTGTCATGGAAGCCTACGAAACCGTTCGACATCGTGTGAGAGCATTTGAAAGGGTGCGACAGTCCATGATCCGGCGAGTGCATGCGTCTCTGGAAGGAAGAGGGGAACATTTTGAACATTGGTATTAGTTTCTGAATTGATTAACGTAGCAACCCTTGCTGCCAAGCTGACAATATCTAATACATTTTTCATTATGTTCTTTCATTAATAAATAAAAAAATAAGGATTCTCAGACTTATGTTTATATTAACTTAAGGGTGTTTCAGAATAAAGTGCTTAGGAAAATATTTGGAGCTAAGAGGGCTGAAGTTACAGGAGAATGGAGAAAGTTACACGACACAGAACTGCACACATTGTATTCTTTACCTGACATAATTAGGATCATTAAATCCAGACTTTGAGATGGGCAGGGCATGTAGCACGTATGGGCGAATCCAGATATGCATACAGGGTGTTAGTTGGGAGACCGGAGGGAAAAAGACCTTTGGGGAGGCCGAGACGTAGATGAGAGGATAATATTAAAATGGATTTGAGGGAGGTGGAATATGATGGTAGAGACTGGATTAATCTTGATCGGGATAGGGACCGATGGCGGGCTTATGTGAAGGCGGCAATGAACTTCCAGGTTCCTTAAAAGCCAGTAAGTAAGTTTATATTAACTTTTTTCATGTTTTAGTGTGAGGAACATGCCTCCAAGGTTTGTCAAAGTATTTCTGAAACATCCTGTATATAATTGTGGACGAATTGGTCATTGTAGAAGATTAAAGAATTCTTGCTGTAATTCTTCCCAGATACATGTAACAAAGATTTTTGGAGAACAAATTGTCTTGCTCTAGCATTTATTTAAAATCCATAAATAACCTTTAGAATAGCACATTGCGAAGGTTCAACATAGACCTTCCAATCTCATTACCACGATATTTTTAATTAAGTACTTAAAATTGTGGCTCGTGTAAATTATGTACATGTGCAGTTTACTGTTTGTTATAAGTTATTTCATAACAAAATGTTTATTTTTTGCAGGTAAGTTGCTGTTACGCTGGTGTATAATCATCTCCAAGCATTGGTGAGTCTTGCAGCAATATTATATTAATTACAATTGTAGCTTATGCTGAATCTCTCGTCGTCAATTTTTTTAATATCCTTTATATTTTACGCATCCTGTTTTTTAACAGGATGTAGAGTTTCTGCTTATGCTGAGATCACGTTAACAACGTTTTTATTAATTAAAGCGTCAGTAAAGAGTATTCCTTTCCCTGGAGGAGTACTTTGAATAGACTTGTGACTTAGAATTTTTATTACTAATGATGACGATTGAAAGGATATTCCCCTTTATTATCAGGTGAACAAAATGAAAGAGTACGTGAAGGGTGTTCTGCTTATTTCGAAGTTTCAACGGCTAAATAAACTGAAAGGACAGGAAATGATAAGCGAAATGAAGAATTGTGGATAAGCCATTTCGTAAAATACAGAGTGTTTAAAAAATACGGGGCATAATTTCAGGTATGTATTTCCCACATGTAGACAATCAAAATAGTTCATTACAACATGTGTCCGGAAATGCTTTATTTCCGAGTTATAGCCTTCACAACATTGATATTCACCGGAACGTTTTTCTTTCCGCAGGTCGTTGCCGTCAAAGGTGACATTAAGAGGGCACTCTGACAGTTCATTCCGAGGCGAAGGTTGCATTCAGTGTTGTGTAGGCGTTAGACTGTGCGACATGTATTCAAATCCCTTCGGAATCGAATTGTGGTATGTTCTGAGGACATACGCAATACTCCTGGAGTTAGACTTAACGGATTGTTAAGTGTTTGTTAACTTTAAATATATGATTTCAGGCAGTTAACTCATTTGACAGTTAAATACGGCAGATGACACTACAGCTGTTCAAATAGAAGTTGTGAAAATGATATTTTATGTTTCTCCTTAAAGAATATTTCGTGAATGACTGATAACATAACATTTAAAAGACACTTTGGAGAGTTAATATAGAGAAGATAATCTTCAAAAATTAATTGGTTATCATATTGGCTGTAGGCCTCAAAATGTTACAAGAATTTTAAACCAGACTTGAAATCCTACAAACAGAAATAGACCACTTACTCCAATTCAGCATTTAGGATACTATTTACTCTTGATTCTATGATAGTGGCTCTTTTCAACTAACAATAGCCAATGCCAGTAGTGTTTGAAAATACACAGTGAGTATTATTATTAAAAAGGATTCAGCAAAAATTGCTTCTTTGAGAAGTCATAATATGTTAGCATTAGTAGTATAACCTTATTTTGTAATAATTTATTTTATTTAAGCTGGTAGAGATAAGGTCATCAGGCCTTCTCTTTCCCTCTGCCAAGGGATTAAAATTATAATATTAAGAATACAATTATAATTACAATTAATATTAGATTTACGAATACATACAATGAAAATAAAAGTACTAAAATATTAATTGATTAATAATAGCTAGACAGTTTACTGTAAGAAAAGAGAAAACAAATTAATTAAGTAAAAAGTAAACCTACTCCACGCAGTAAGAAAATGCTTAATAATTTTGCTTCTGAACGCTACTAAATTCCTAAAGTCTCTGATGTCACTGGGTAGGGTATTCCACAAGCGCGAGAGCGAGATTGTGTATGATGATGAATACGATGATGTCTTATGTGTTGGTATGGCTAATATGCGGCTATTTTGCGTGCGTGTGAAGAGATTATGATATGATGACAGGTAACCGATAATACAAAAGAACAATAATATTAAATTTATTTATTTATTTATTTAATTTATTTATTTATTTATTTATTTATTTATTTATTTATTTATTTATTTATTTATTTAACCTTGTAGAGATAAAGCCATTAGGCCTTCTCTTCCCCTCTACCAGGGGATTACAACTACAATATTAAAAATACAATTACAATTATAATTACAATTAATATTAAATTTATAAATACAATTAAAATCAAAGTACTGAAAGATTAACTGATTAATAAAAGCTAGACAGTTTATTGTAAAAGTTAAGAAGAGAGAAGCATTTTTTTATTGATTAAGTACAAATTAAACCTACTCCACACAGTAAGAAAAATGCTTAATAAGTTTGCTTTTTAACGCTACTAAATTCCGACAGTCTCTGATGTCACTGGGTAGGATATTCCACAAGCGCGAGAGCGATATTGTGTATGATGATGAATACAATGATGTCTTATGTGTTGGTATGGCTAGTATGCGGCTATTTTGCGTGAGAGTATTATTCAATAATAGTAACCTACAACTTCCATTTGTCTTCTTCTTTATTGATCATGGCCTACTGTACAAGGTTATGATTTTATACAGGTTTCATGACTTACTCTACGATACAGAATTTAAAGAATAATATCAGCCAATAAAAAGTTACCTTACATGTGCAAAATCATTACCAACTGCTATTGAGTGGTTAAATATTACATTATGCAACGAGCCTATATTGGTAGTAATTAAGACTCGATTACGTTTATGAAACGAGCGCAAGCTCGTTTCATAATTTTCATACAAGCGTCTTAATTACCATTATAGTCAAGTTTCATACGACTTTTTATGCTCGACCATATTGATTTTTTCCGTAAATTGGTGAATGAATTTGTGGGAATGTGCTTTGTGAAAGGCTGGAAGTTGACGGTGAATTGATGTTAATTTGTGTGTTGTTTTTTCGACGGAGTTTAATATTGTCTAATCGTGCGCTAGTTGTCTTTCGATTGCATATCCGAAAATAATCGATACTTGCGCTTTCATATTGCTACAATGGTATTTTCTGATTTGTGGAACACCTGAACTTCAATGAATAGGTGTACTTTAATGAGGTCCATTAAAGGGCTGCTACCAGGTGTATAATTGCTACATTTCGGCATGGTCCAGCATAAATAGTGTTAACGACTGTTATAGTCAAGTGTTGGTTGTTTTAAACAAAATTATGTTGAGGAAATTGAAAATACATTAACAAAACGTTAAAAATTAACAGGCTCTTAATTTAACACTACACTGGTGGCCATAATTGTGGAAACTTTTTGTTTTTGTACTGAAATGTTATAACATCTATATTTATTCACAGACTTATATAATTTAAAATATTACTCATGACTGTTTCGTCAATTATGGAATTATAATAAAGATATCATAACAAATTCTTAATATTTACCAATAAATAGTCATTATGTGGGGAATTATGTTCTTGTCGTTTAAGATCTAAATATTTATTTCTTATTTCATTATAATTTCCCAGTAATAAAAATTGGTCAACTGTTGATTTTAAGACTATTTTGATCATTAGGAGTATTGCTGAACACTGTTAGCATAAAATATGAACATTAATAGTGTGTTTCTATCATTAGTCTGACAAGATTTCGTTCGGTTAACATCTGATTGCTTTACCACAATCTTCATTGCTAATAATTTTATCACAATGGCTCCACGAAAGGACTGGGAAACCTTCTAAACGACGAAGGGCAGTCACACTTCGAGAAGAAGGTTACACATTCAAGGAAATTGTAAGGAGGCTTGGTAATGGTGCTACAGTGTCTGGCGTCCAGAAAGTATGGCAGAGGTACAAATCCACAGAATATTGTAAAACAGCACCTAGGACTGGTAGAAAACCTAAAGTAAGTCCATGAGATGTGAGCCAGATTTGTCGATTAGCATTGAAAGTTCGAAGGAAATCTACAGAGATACAGAAAGTTCTAGACAGCAGTGGACGTAATATTTTTGCGAGAACTCTTCGAAGGAAGTTATTTGACAATGAACTGAAAGCAAGAGCACTCACAAAAAAGCCATTCTCAACAAAATACAAGGAGAAAATCGTGTAAATTGATGCAAAAATCATCAATCATGGACCAGTGATACTTGTGCAAAGTGATATGGAGCGATGAAACAAGGATTTCTATACTTGGAAGTGACGGAATCAAATATGCTTGTCGACGAAATGGAGAATCTTTGGATCCTGAGTGCCTCATCGCTACCATGAAACATCCCGTTGCTGTAATGATCTGGGATGCATGTCCAGAAATGGAGTAGGAAGCATATATTCTGGAAGTGAAACTGATACCATCCCTTGCCTTAGTAAACCCCAATTGTGACGACTCTGTAATTCATCAGGATGGGGTGTTTCAGGCCATACTGGAAAGAGTTTTATGCAATGGATTTCAACAGAAAAACATCAAGGTTTAAAGTGGCCTGGGAATAGTCCTGACCTTAATCCAATTGAAAATTTGTGGTCAAGGTTAAAAAATATGGTGTCTAAAAAAATTTCAGCAGCAAAACTCAATTCATTGATGCCATTACCCACTGCTAGTTTCGGATATCATCAAGGAAGAACTGCAACGTCTAATGCACTCAATGCCCCGCAGAATTGATGCTTTCATTAAAAATAAAGGTTATCCCACAAAATACTGTTTACAGAGTAAATGAGAAAAAACACGGAAATGTTTCTAAGTGTTAATGTACAGGGACATCATTTTATTTTTACTTGCATTTTTATTGTACCTGCATTTCTGAATGTACTTCACTCTCACCCCTTCACTAATGTCCTTGCTCCCGTCAGACACACAAACTTACGGCCGCTGTTGCATTCGAAGTCTTCAAGCAGTGAAGTAAACACTGCAGTGTATAGTGTGTTTCATAAATATGATTGCGTTTTCTATAGAAGAAAGAACCTATATTAATAATATCGTACTAAAAAATTATATTCAAGAAACGATAAATTCAATTTCAGAGAATATGCTTCAAAATGTTTTTAATAATATGCGTACTGAATTGAAGCCTGCATTGTAGTGAACGGCAACCATTTTCAGCAACTTGTTTAAAAATTCGGATTAGCTTTTTTTGAATTGAGGTAGCTAGAAGCAAAGGAATGCTAGTGACATTTGTAATAACATGAGTTAAGTGCATCCAGTGTAAGCTAAAGTATCTAAAATTTTAGTGGCAAAGGGATACTTTAATCGCATCACACATTAAAATTTAAATAAAAATTTCACCGATTTTACGAAAGCTTAAATATTTAAACCCCATTTTCTCAAAAGTAATTTAAGTGCACATACAGCCCTTTACTTACGACCCCCTCAATTTAAATGCACTCTCTATATTGTATGCTAACATCAATAATTAATATGCTAAATAAAGTAGACATTACATAACGAACATAGCCGCCTGAAAAGTTGAGTTTTTGAAAAAAAAATGTTACTACTCTACTGTATTTTGATAAATTTAATAAAAGTGATGATCAAACTGAAAATCGTAATATCGTATTTCCCTACAACATAAATGGATACACTACTTTTCTCTCCTCCTATACCTAGTAAAATGATTTGTTTACATATTGCACTAGTAACATCAAACTCCTGTAATGGAAGGGGGCAACAGTGTTTCCGAGTATAGCCAGGTTAATGTTAAAAATGTTGGTAAAAATAAAGTGATGTCCCTGTATAAATATATGTTTTCTCATACTCATTACGACATAAAGTCACGAATTTTCTATAAAAATAGAATAGACAATGTTTGTTTGATGCTTTCAGTCACGAGTAACATTTTAAATTGTATTAATGTGTTAATAAAAACAGATGCTATGGCAATTCATTACAAACACAAAAAGTTTCCAGAATTGTGGCCATCAGTATAGTTAAGCCAAATCAAACAGTTCTTGGACAAACTGTCCTTCAGTCTGATTCGTACGGTTCTAGAATCATCTTGTCATTCATGGAACCTCCTCAGTGTCATGTTTTATAGTCTTCTATTTTAAACGTGTACAATGTGGCGGACGTCCAAGTATTTGAGGTGGATGAAACGATATAAATAATTAACATGGGATGCTCAATTTCTAATTATGACATTAAAATAAATATGATATAACCATAAGATGGCCATATAAACTAAATTAGTAAGATATTAGTGACATGAGAAATTCAATTATTTATATCGGCTAATCAATGTTGTTTTATCAAAAAAACCGTTGCCTAGCGATGATGTAATTATTGGGATAGCGAGACAAAGCGAAGATGCACTATGGCATGTTGAAGCGCTGGCTCTCTACATAATTCCTGCTAGCTACCCCTAGACCACAGTAGGTCAAATTGCATAGCAATGGCTTAACGCTCATCTGAGTTCGGATGTCGGCGATGACAGAGTTGTATTTGTAATGAATGAACAAAGACAAGATTGTAAAAATTTTTCGTTGTTTTCCCGTTTATCCATTATAACATTATTAAAAATTCCCCTTTCATTATCATATTCGTCTTGAAAAGTAGGCCACCACCCGTTGATTAAATCTCAGAATCGATTATTACATAATTAAAATAGGACAGTGGTTGATTCAGGGAACAATCGTGAATTTGACAAGAAGGATAATTGTCGCTTATTATGATATGACGATTCACGTAAACCTGTGATGTACGAACAATTAAAACAGATCATTTTGATAGAGACACTCATTTGATAGCTCCTTTAAGACGAATTGCGTACTATGGAAGATTTAGAGCCTATATGTTTCCATTGAATTAGTAATAACTTAATTTTAACCCTTCTTTTCTACGTCTTCAGTAAATGGCGCTTGGCCCACTATGGTCGGGCCGCAATTAAATAGTGATACAGTAAACAGTGATATGCGCACGAAAAAAATGTAAGGCTTTCATGATTTGGGTATGACATTGCCCGGAATGAATAAACTTTTGCTTCCTACTCAAAATTTTAATTTTAAGGAAAGTCCAGGAGCAAGAATGTTAACCCTTCAGTTCTCGCGCGGATTAAATTTGTAATCCATTTTTTTATTCATTAACGAACGAACATGTAATTTTATAACATATAGACTTTCATTTCAAATCTTCCCTGTCTAAATAATTATTTACATTGAATTAAATTTAAACAATCACGTCAATTTAGATTTTGGAAGTCTGAAAAGGCTTAATTGAATTTTAGATTTCACCTCGGAACCCCCAGCCACTCCCACTTTCAAATTTCAAATTGCAAACTATATTTTTATAATTAAACAGCCTTACCCTTGTTCCGCTGCACCCGTTAGAAATAAATAATAAAGTAATTACATAATTAAAATAGGACATTTGATCCAGGGTAAATTCATGTTTAAATAAAGTTTTAAATCGTTTAATATGCCTAAAATTTAAATTGTATTTAAAATATTAAAACTCATTTTTCCAGAGACACTCGTTTGGTTCAATGACAATTCCGTTCTAACATTATTTCTTAAAAGTTATTACCAATTATTTTTGGAAAAGACGTAAACAAAAACAGAAAAATTTTGGTTTCACAGGATTTATTATTATGTTTATATTATTTTTCTAATTCGATTATATTAATTATATTTATTATATATAGATATTATATTATATTATACTTACTTACAAATGGCTTTTCAGAATCGATTTCTACGCCCTCACATAAGGCCATTGGTCCCTATCGTGCAAGATTAATCTTCTCTATCATCATACCCCACCTTGTCAAATCCATTTTAATATTATCCTCTCATGGGACGTCTCGGCCTCCCTAAAGGTCTTTTTCCTTCCGGTCTCCCAACTAACACACTATATGCATTTCTGGATTCGCCCATACGTGCTACATGCCCTGCCCATCTCAAACGTCTGGATTTAATGTTTCTAATTACAGTATGTCTCATTTGAAGAATACAATGCGTGCAGTTCTGTGTTGTGGCTTCCTCCATTCTCCTGTAACTTCATCTTAGCCCCAAATATTTTCCTGAGAAAGTGCACCTTATTGCAAACCCTTTAACCTAGTTCTCCTCTCTCAGAGTGAGACCAAGTTTCACAACCATACAGAAGAACCGGTAATAGCTTTTTTTTTTTTATAAATTCTAACTTTCGTTTTTTTGGACAGCAGACTGGATGATAATTAAATTATATTATATTATATTATATTATACTGTTAAAACTTAGTATTATATTATAATATTATATTATATTATATTATATTATATTATAATATTATATTATATTATATTATATTATGTAAAAAGTGTGTTGATAACGGATGTACTGAAATTGAAAGCTTTTAATTTGTTGGACTGGAGCTCTTGAATCTCCCAGGAACAACTTTTACATTCAGCGCAACATAATCTAAACTTGGCTCATTACCCCGTGCGCTTTTTAGAAATGGCATTTATTGCATATATATTTTAACACGATTCAATTGAGTATGGGAAATATGAATTATGAAAATAATGGTTGCTATTATCTAACGTAATTTAAATTAAATCAATACACTCTCGTTGTTCATTTTGATTCTCTGAGATAAAAATGAATATGTTCATAAACATTATTTAAGAAATTAAATGAATATACAGAATAATGCCTATCAAGTTTTCTGTGCATAAGAAGCTATTTTAATCTTACCTGTCCTCAATTTCTAAAAGTTACTGTAATAACATTATAGCATTATGTCCATCCAGAGAAACTACACTTTCCAATGATGAAATAATAATTAATTATACAAATCGGTTAATTTAGCTTCCGATATGTTACTTTTACAAACACAGAAACATTTCAAAATTGTCTGTAGGCTATCTTTCATAGCTTTCGATTGTTGTTGTCCAAGGCCCCTTATAGATGAAGTCATTTCTTTTTATTTCATTACACGGCCTTAGATGGCGTTGTTTTAATTTTAAAACTCATTTATCTCATTAAATATCAGTCCTATCAAAATTTTTCAAGGAATAAAACTTATCAGAAATCATTTTTAAAGAAACTGTTATTATGTAACATATTTCACAAAAATCAATAATAAGCGAGTTATTTCGATTTATTTAATTCAGGCCCCCTTATAACCCCCTTTTAAATAACGTATTTTGAATGCCATATAGCCTATAATCTAAGTTACAACGAACTTAATTTATATTCCAGTTTTCATCGAAATCGGTTCAGCCATTATCGCGTGAGAAGGTAACAAACATACAGACAGACAGACATACAAACAAAAATTTCAAAAAAGGGATTTTCGGCTTCAGGGTGGTTAATTATATATGTTAGGACCAATTATTTTTGGAAAATCGAAAATTACCAGAAAAATTTCGGCTACAGATTTATTATTAGTATATATGAAAGAGCATTCAATTGTTTATACACCTCATTCATTTTTTTTTTCGCATCTTTTGTTTTCTATCGTCGCCTGGCAACCTGGATTGTTGTTATTGTTGATTAGAGCTGACGAGAGTAAAGCTACAAAAACTTATTGAGCATTTCATGTAATAGTTGTGTTTGTGTATTAAATTATTTTAAAATGGTGTAGCCTATACCCTTCAAGAGAGAACATAAATGATCCTTATTGATTAAATTTAGGAAATTACACAAAATAAGCTGTGCTTTCATCCTACAATCAACTGATAATAACACATTCTGTTATGCACTTAACACATGTATTTCATACTACTTTTTTGGCTGATTTAAATAAAAAATAAATTGTTATTAATCATTTTTAATTTACATAAATATTTCAATAATTAAATAATTCCTAGGTTCAATACTGCGATAAAAGATACTCCCGAACGACACAATTATTGTTAAAGTAATAAGTATGTAGTTATATTTATGTACTAGCCGTAACCGTGCGCTCCGCTGCACCCGTTAGAAATAAATATAAAGTAATTACGTAATTAAAATAGGACACTTGATCCAGCAACATTCGTGTTTCATAGAAGGATAAATCTTTTAATATGTTACTTACTTTAAATTGCATCCAAATAATTAAAATGCGATCATTTTGGTCCAGAGACACTCATTTGGTGCAATGACAATTCCTTTAACATGTTTCTTAATTTTTATTACATGCAACTATAGTTTAATGAAGATTGACATCATTTAGATTTAATGTGTATATTTTATTTTACTTGTTATAGGTTTCCATTGAATTATGGTAATAACTTAATTATAACCCTTGTTTTCTACGTATTCAGTAAATGGCGCTTGGCCCACTGAACTCTTCAAATAACTATAAATTATATAATATAATATTATATTATATTATATTATATCAGAAGTTACTGTAATAACATTATAGCATTATGTCCATCTAGAGAAACTACACTTTCCAATGGTGAAATAATAATTAATTATACAAATAGGTTAATTTAGCTGCCGATATTACTTCATTCAAACACAGAAACATTCTCTGTAGGTTATCTTTCATAGCTTTCGATTGTTGCTTTCCAAGACCCCTTATAGACAAAGTCATTTTTTTTTATTCATTACACGGCCTTAGATGGCAGTTATTTTAATTTTAAAACTCATTTATCTCATTAAATATCAGTCCTATCAAAATTTTTCAAGGAATAAAACTTATCGCAAATTATTTTTAAAGAAACTTTTGTTATGTAACATTTTTCACAAAAATCAATTAGCGAGATATTTCGATTTATTTAATTCAGATCCCCTTATAACCCCCCTTTTAAATAATGTATTATGAATGCCATATAGCCTAAAATCTAAGTTACAACGAACTTAATTTATATTCCAATTTTCATCGAAATCTGTTCATCCATTATCGCATTATCGCGTGAAAAGGTAACAGACAGACAGACAGACAAACAAAAATTTCAAAAAAGCGATTTTCGGTTTCAGGGTGGTTAATTGTATATGTTAGGACCAATTATTTTTGGAAAATCGAAAATTACCAGAAAAATTTCGGCTACAGATTTGTTATTAGTATAGATGAATGCAATATTTACGTGTAAGTTTCAAGTGCATTTTTCTCAGTTTAGATATCTTGAGGTTGATTCCTTTCTGCAAAATGTGACCCAATTGTATTACTCTGATTCTTGTTACAACCTGTCACAAGGATTTCCTGAAATTCTCCGTCAGGTCTTTTGAAGAACTTCGTACCTCATTATTTCGGCATGTGAAGAATCTTGCTCTGTATGTCGGAGTTAGCACACGTTCCAGGTATATTACACAATTGTAGTGGCTTCATTAAGTCGGAAATATCAAATCTGATATGAGTCTTCCTGGAGCGGCGTTGGAATGTGCTTCTAGGAAGCAGTCGCAGGCAGGGCTGTGAAATTAATTTTAGGCATTGCAACAGTCGAGCGACTATTTTGGAGCGGGCTGTGGTCAGTGCTGCTATCTGTCGAGAGAATGTTTGCTCTTCTTATTAGTTTTCCCTTCCGGAGTTTTTGTTTTTTTGTTTATGTTGGCGGCCCTGACATAAGTTCTTCAGCTGTCAGCTGGAATTTTGGCACGGATACCGGCTAGGCAACGGGTCAAGAATCGCGATCCACCCTCACGGCGTTGCGTGGCCCACGCATTGAGTGACTCACGCGTCCTCTGCCACAACTCGACTATGCGTAGGGCAGTGCTGACCTCAGATTTTTCTGTTGCACTGCAGAGAGCTGATCAGTGCTAGTTTAGAAAGGAAATTTCCCTTCCCCTAAAGATATCTGCTGATCAATAAGTGGACTTCAACAGGAACTTTACTGATTGGACAATTGTAGTCAATGGGGCATGACTGTTAACAGAGACAAGACCAAGACAATTACTTTTAAAAACTGATCTGTATATAGCAGGGATGAGAAATGGACTTACGAAGGGCACATATTGGAAAATTTGAAACATATAACTTCTGTATACTGTATATAATTTGAACTGGTAATGGAAATTACGGGAAAACGGCTGGACGGATTTTAATAAATGACCCCTCATTTTGAACCTCGGAGCTCAGAGGTTTTCGGAAAAATAATAGTTTTCAATGAAATGCCAATTTTTCAACATAATTTTCCTATTTTCCAAAATCCATCTGTCGTCAGTTTTGAGAACTAGCTAATTGCATTCCCGGCCGACTTGATATACCCCTCGCTTTTCTGTAAAGGAGAGGCGAAGCGAGCATCAAGTCGGCCGTGTTGCATTTCAGAATAAACCAAACACATACTACAATATTACTCGAAGGCCATGATCTGCAAGAATGCTGACATATTTAGAGCTCAAATTAAATTGGTTATTAAAAACTTAACTAACTAAAAATAATTTACAGGTTCGATTCTGTGGTGTGTAATTTTCTGGGTGCAGCTGTGTATTGGATATTAAAAACTACAAAACTTGAGGGGGTGTGATGAAATTATTACCGTTAGAAATGAAATATTATTGTAGTTAATGCCATGATGTGACTATTTTTCATTAATTACCTGTATGTGTATATATATATATATATTAATGCTATATTGATGATATGAAAGTGAAACGTTTTGGGGTTATATTAGATGTAGAGAATAACTTAAATTAGATTTTGATTTCTATATTTTACTGAGTGGCGGCTATATAGTATATATAGTATATGCTACTGAAAGCTATAAAACTTACGTAAGATAATATTATTAAAAATCAAATATATTTATAATTATTAATCAAGAGGGGTTGGGTCTTTTTCATATATTTAACGGCGGTGTGGTGTAGATATTTATATGCGTGGTTCTCTTCAGTATTGGCTCGAGAGAGAGTATCTTTCATTATTATGCAAGCAAATAATTTTCCGAATATCTGGTATTCTTCATTGAAATAAATCTGAAAAATGTTTATATGAACGTTTAATGAACTTAGTTTGCAGAATTTGCTGCACAAGACACTAGTATATATATGATTTGAACTGGTAATGGAAATTACGAGAAAATGGCTGAACGGATTTTAATGAATGACCCGTCATTTTGAAGCTTGGCATGCGGTGATTTTCAGAAAAATAATAACTTTCAGTGAAGCGTTAGTTTTCCTACATAATTTTCCTATTTTCCAAAATCCATCTTTCGTCAGTTTTGAGAACTAATTGCATTTCAGAGTAAAAAAAAAACACTACAATAAACAGTAAGCTATCATACGACGGCCATGGCCTGCAGGATTGCTGACATATTTCGAGTTCAAATTCAATTGGTTATTAAAAACTTCGACCCTAACTAAAATTAATTTACAGGTCTGATTCTGCGGTGTGTAATTTTCTGAGTACAGCTATGTATTTCATATTAAAATCTACAAAACCTGATGACATTATTACCGTTGGAAATGAAATATTATTATAGTTCATGCTATGATGTGACTATTTTTCATTAATTATACATAATAATGCTATATTGAGGGTATGAAAGTGAAACAGTTTGGGGTTATACAAGTAGACGTAGAGAATATATCTTAAATTAAATCTTCATTTTTATAATTTAATGAGTGGCGGCTAATATATATGCAACTACAAAACTTACGTAAGATAATATTGTTATTAAAAATCAAATATTTTTATAGTTATTATTCAAGTGGAGTTGGGTCTTTTTCATATACTTAATGGCGGTGTGGTGTAGATATTTATATGCGTCATTCTCTTCAGTATTGGCTCGATAGAGCGCAAAAATTACAGTTCCTAAGCAAAGACCAAAATGTATGACTTACTGATAAAAAAAGGCCTGCAAAATTTTGTAGTTTCCCGATCATTTCAGCAAGATCTCTTAGCAGGATAAAATGATTTTACCCTCTACATTTCAAACTCTAAATGCAGCAGCTATACCAAGATGCTATATCTATTGTTTGAAAGCATAGCAAACCTGACTTTTTTTTAAACTTCCACCTACAATCCACAATGACCTGAAATAGCTATTAGTTTACCCCCACATGAAAAACCACTGATCGTCCTGACGTTGAAACTCAAAAACTGAAGGTGGATATGTTCAAGAAAAAGTATTTGGCATAAAAAAACCAGTCAGAGGGAGTATTTTTTTATTATTTTGGAAGCAAATAACTTTCAAAATGTCTGGTATTCTTCACTGAAAATAAATCTGAAAAATTTTTATTTGAACGTCTAATGGACATAGTTTGCAGCATTTGCTGCACAAGCCACTAGTTTTATATATTTAGGGGTTACTTTATCAATGAACGGGTGATGGACTAAGCATGTTGACATAACGAAAAGCAAGTGCGGGGTAAAGAGTGCGGAGGTATTGTAATTGATCACTAAAGTGCCAGATATTCCTGAAGCATCATTGGAGCTAGTATACGGAGCTGTGATCAGATCATCTATGTTGTATGAGGCGGAAATTTGGGGTTGAGAAAATGCGGAAAAATTAAATAAGGTACAAACGGACTTCCTGAAACGAATACTTGGAATTGGCAGAAGCACAGCTGACTGCGGGGCGCTAAAGGAGTTTGGGCTTCAAAACGAAGTAATTCGTTTGAAAGTTAGGGTGATAAAATACTGGTTAAAAATTATATTTGGGGACCAGTCGCTTCTACGGTTGATTTGCTACAAAGTTCAACAAATAGAGGGTTGGGAAAAGGGGTGGGTTCATAAACTGCAGAGAGGGCTGCATCATATAGGAATGGGATGGGTGTGGGAGAAAGGAGAGAATAACAGGAGGAATATATGGCGTAATGTGAAGGTGCGTTTAATTGATATCGAGAGGCAAGAGATTGAGCTCCAATGTTCGGAAAAGTCCTCACTACATCTACAGTCAGAGCTCATGCTTAACTGGGGGAGGTGTGACTACATAAACTCTTGTAACAAAGACAGCAGAGCAGGTTTAGCGTGGTTAAGATTGGGGGCATGGAAGGGTAATAAAATTGTCAACGAAGAAGGTGAGCGCCTTTGTCCACTTTGCGGAGAAAAGGACTCCTATAGACATATTTTATTGCAATGTGTCGAATTGGAACATAGCCGGAGGAAATATGTACCACCCTCGATGTTAAGTCAGAATAGGGGTTCGCTTGCATGTCTTGACCTCATGGGGAATAGAGAATACGAACAAAAGACAGGATTGTTTCTCTTGAAGGCGAGACAGATTAGAACTTCACCTGTCAAAGTTTGTGATACGAACTGACGAAGGGATAATGGTATCTACTCAATTATACATTTTTATATCTGTTTTAGGTTAGGTATATATATATATATATATATATATATATATATATATATAAATATTTGAACTGGTAATGGAAATTGCGGGAAAACGGCTGAACGGATTTTAATAAATGACCCCTCATTTTGAGGCTTGGAACTCAAAGTTTTTCAGAAAATTAGTAGTTTTCAGTGAAATGTCAACTTTCAACATAATTTTACTATTGAGGTGGTTCGAAACCAACGGTGTCAAAAATCTATCTTTCGTCCACTGGGCCGTGCCTCAGTGCGATGAAACAGGACTGAGTTCCTCGTGTACACTCACCTTCAAAGATATCTGATCCAACTAATCGATAGAGTTTTATTTTTATTTATTTATTTTTTATTTATTCATTTGTTGTTGAACATAACAGGCAAAGCCCAATTACAATGTTCACGACTAACAAATTAATTGATAAAACATAAACAAGGAAAAGTAAATATACACTTATTAAAAACTGAAACATAAAAGAAAAAAGGGAAAGAAAAAAGAGAAATTGAAATAAGGCGTGAAAGTAGCTTCAAATTAACTAACAATAATATTCTGTAAAATATGAAAACTAATAATTCTGTATCTAGAGAAATTCATATTGAAAATATGAACATTCGGATGAGGGTGTAATTTATTGTATAACTGTAACATTTGGAAAACTGGGGAATTTTTGTGGAATTCAGTATTTGTCCTTGGTATGTAAAACAAATTTCGAACTTTCGTTTTAAGTTTAGGTGCATATATTGTTATATAATAAAATAAACCAACACAGTCCAACTTATTGTTAATAATTTTATAAAGAAAGTTTAAAGATTGACAATTTCGTCGAATTTGCAAACTAGTAAAATGGAAATGTTGAAGCATTGTAGCATAACTATCATAGGTAGGATAATCATTATAAAGTCTGTAATATAACCATTTTAGAAATTTATTTTGAATTTTTTCTAGTAACAGAATATATTTGTTAGTAACTGGGTTCCAGATAACAGCAGCAAACTCTAATGTAGATCGAACAATGGAATTATATAAAATTATTATAGTTTTGACTTTAAATTTACAAGAATTTCCCATAACAAAACCTAAACTTTTATAGGACAAATTTATAATATTATTGATATGATTATAAATGTAAAATTGCTGCTAAATAATACACCTAAATCTTTATGTTCATTTTCTGCTGGCAAAACTTTTGCCTCTATTTTATATGAAAATTTAATTGTATTTTTCAATCTAGAAAAGGTCATATGTATACACTTATTGTAATTTCTCATGTAAATATCGTTTCTTTAGTAATTACCAGAGACCAGTACTTTGGAAGAATGCCTTTTTAAATGTGTTAAATCTATCTTCATTTTGAAAGTAAATCTGTACGAATTATACCTTTGTGTACACACTATAACCATGATCGCGATTAGATTGATAATCTCGATTAGTGACGGTAGTGTGTCTCTAATATAAGATTGGCACGATCGAAGAACTTAGTTAAAGATAAATATTATATTGTATGGTGAAATGAACGCTAGAATTCATCTGTTTTCATTGATTTCATGACACACAATTGTCCTATTGTCTGTGCAGAAGAGAAAGGGAACTTATTGATGCTAAACTTTTGATTTATGTAGTGAAACGTGCCTTGCAACAAGGAATCCTTACAGTTCGAGTCGACATCTGAGCCATCGTGTATGTAACGAGTCGGTCATAATAGAAATTAAATTAGCAAATTTAAACTTATTGAATGAACTGTGAATATACTAGTGTAAAACACTTCCGAGAACAAGTGATATTAACACAGGAATACGATATTTTGAAGCTTTTGCGTTCGGGGCTACATATATTTTCACATCAGGGAAAGTAAGCAAGGGAAAATCTATCTGTTAGCAGGAGTGATTCTCTAAACTTAATTAATCCAGTTTTCATTTAATTTTACTCTTGTACCAGAAATTTTGTAGGGAAAACTCTGCTAATTCCGCAATATTAAGAAGTAAATCTATCTTATTTTTATCGAAATGTTTATTGAAAAACATTATCAAGGTACGTAGACATGGACAAAACCTTTCATTACCAAATGAGGTAGAGAGACCTATTAAAATGCAAATATATTTAGTTGTATAGTACATACATTACAGTTGAAAAAGAACTCGGGTAATTCCGCAACAGTGCGGATAAATTCGTAATAGGACTTGACTAGTTCCGCAGTAGTAAATAATTATGAAATACGTTATACAAGTAACACAAAATGGAAAAATTTATATTTAAAGTCGTGTCGCTGTTATTTCCGGTGTGACTCCTCCCCTTTCCTTACGTCTTGGGAAGTGAAGGCTCTATAAAGTCTAGGGAGGTAGTATCGTTCGCCATTTTTGTTCTTTCGTTGCCGAGCTACCAGATGAGGAATCTATTTGCTTCACCGTTAAACATTATCATGTCTTAGCTCCTATGATAATAAATCAAACGCACTGTAATTGAGCAAATAATTGAGCGTGTGATTTCTGCGAACGCCAACGAAAGAGCCAAAATGGCGGGCGATTATATGAAGTATTTATCGAGCCTTAGGAAATTCATTACATCATCAATAGCGAATGACAAGACTCACATGTTTAAATGTAGCCGACCTGCAACGTGATTGGCTGCCGGAAATAAGAGCGACGGGACTATAACAACTCTCACTTTCTTCACAGCTGTGTAGCAAAACACGAAAAACAGCCAACTTTCGATGTTTCACTGTATTGCCGACAGAGGTGTCGACCAAAATGCTTGATTTTTTCTAGAGCACTGCAGAGGACATGCCTCCTGTTGACACCCTCTCAAAATGTACGTTCACGCTATTGTAAATTCGCAGTAAAATCATATATGCACTATTGCGGAATTACCCATACTGCAGAATTAGCCGAGTTTCCCCTTTATGATAAAAGACTAAAAAAAATTCTTCTAGATATTAAGAAATTCCAAGTACAGTCGTGCAATAATTTCTCTTTTTTAAGTTGATTATGCAGTTTTTTTACTTATTCAATGTGGTGTTTTCGCAGAAACAATAGCTATTTCATTCAGACATTACAACTGCTGTTATTAAGATAACCATTTTGTCGACATAAAATTACAGTAGAACTTATTCTATTAACGTCAATCTTATTTTTAACCCTATTCATAACCGGGTATTCTTCTGCAGTATCTAGATCTGTGTCTTTCTTTGAAGAAAGAATTTTTCTCCTCTTAAAAATTAATCGTCCTGGGTGAATTCATTTTATTTGCAATGGCAGGGCTCTTAAGTTTTAAGGGTCGAGCGTCCATTACAGCGGACAGTTAGTACTATAGCAGTGGTGTGATTATGGTATAAATTGTATATTATTCATAAAGTAGTTTTATAGGCCTATTATAAAATAACCCTATAAAAATAATAAAAATAATATTTCTGTCTTATTATTTTGTCTTTGTAGAATTGTTATAATTGTACCTATTTTTAAGTAGGGGGACAAGACTAACTGTAGTAACTTTCGAGGAATATCACTTTTGTTGACGTCGTACAATATTTTGTCGAATATCCTTTTGAGAAGATTAACTCCATATGTATATGAAATTATTGGGGACCATCAGTGTGGTTTTAGGCGTAATAGATCGACTATTGATCAGATTTTTTGTATTCGACAGATATTGGAGAAAAAATGGGAGTATAAGGGTACAGTGCATCAGTTATTCATAGATTTCAAAAAAGCGTATGACTCGGTTAAGAGAGAAGTTTTATATAATATTCTTATTGAATTTGGTATTCCCAAGAAACTAGTTCGATTAATTAAAATGTGTCTTAGTGAAACTTACAGCAGAGTTCGAATAGGCCATTTTCTATCTGATGCTTTTCCAATTCACTGCGGGCTAAAGCAGGGAGATGCACTATCACCTTTACTTTTTAA
Source organism: Periplaneta americana (assembly GCA_025594305.2). Lineage (NCBI taxonomy): Eukaryota > Metazoa > Arthropoda > Insecta > Blattodea > Blattidae > Periplaneta > Periplaneta americana. Next base: position 14,852,008 of record JAJSOF020000039.1, on the reverse strand, counting down.
CTTCGCTCTAGAATATGCCATTAGAAAAGTTCAGGATAACACAGAGGGTTTGGAATTGAACGGGTTACATCAGCTTCTTGTCTATGCGGATGACGTGAAAATGTTAGGAGAAAATCCACAAACAATTAGGGAAAACGCGGAAATTCTTGTTGAAGCAAGTAGAGCGATAGGGTTGGAAGTAAATCCCGAAAAGACTAAGTATATGATTATGTCTCGTGACCAGAATATTATACGAAATGGAACTATAAAAATTGGAGATTTATCCTTCGAAGAGGTGGAAAAATTCAAATATCTTGGAGCAACAGTAACAAATCTAAATGACACTCGGGAGGAAATTAAACGCAGAATAAATATGGGAAATGCCTGTTATTATTCGGTTGAGAAGCTTTTGTCGTCTAGTCTTCTGTCAAAAAGTCTGAAAGTTAGAATTTATAAAACAGTTATATTACCGGTTGTTCTGTATGGTTGTGAAACTTGGACTCTCACTTTGAGAGAGGAACAGAGATTAAGGGTGTTTGAGAATAAGGTTCTTAGGAAAATATTTGGGGCTAAGAGGGATGAAGTTACAGGAGAATGGAGAAAGTTACACAACGCAGAGCTGCACGCATTGTATACTTCACCTGACATAATTAGGAATATAAAATCCAGACGTTTGAGATGGGCAGGACATGTAGCACGTATGGGCGAATCCAGAAATGCATATAGAGTGTCAGTTGGGAGGCCGGAGGAAAAAGACTTTAGGGAGGCCGAGACGTAGATGGGAAGATAATATTAAAATGGATTTGAGGGAGGTGGGATATGATGGTAGAGACTGGATTGATCTTGCTCAGGATAAGGACCAATGGCGGGCTTATAGCAGCATATAGAGGGCGGCAATGAACCACGGGTTCCTTAAAAGCCAGTAGCTTAGTATTTAGTAGTAGTATTTAGTTGGTAGTGGTCATTCCATTTTCGTGAAGTGTAATTAAATTTTGGTCCAACTAATCACAGTCAAACATCTCGATAATTTTTGCAGTAGGATTTATCGGAGTCAATTTATCGGATGGTCATTCTTTTGTTTAGTCAGTGTCGCCAACATTTTTCCAGTTAATCGATGAGCATGAATCCATTAACATGCATCTACACGGTCAAACTTTTCTTTCAAGTAGTGCAGTAGTAGCAATGAATGTAATATTGTTATAAAATATTAATTACAATTTATTTACTGCAGTCTCTTTCGTTTATATGACGTCATTCCATTTTCGACCAATGAAGTGTAATTAAATTTTGAATTCCAACTAATCACAGTCAAACATCTCGATAATTTTTGCAGCTAGATTTATCGCTATCAATTTATCGCATGGTCATTCTTTTGTTTAGTCAGTGTCGCCAACATTTTCCCGTTAATCGATGAGCATGAATCCATTAACATGCATTCTACTATCAAACTTTTCTTTCAACTTTATGCATTCAAGCAATGAATGTTCAATATTGATTTTAATATTAATTAATATATTTACTCAGTAGAAGACGACGTTCAAAACGGCGCACAAAATCTTCATGCATAATTTTTTTTTATTTATTACAATAAAGTTATTTTACGACTCTGAATAATCAAAGATAGATTATTTAGCGTCTGAATGATATTTTGAAGGTGATAATGCCGGTGAAATGAATAACGGGGTCCAGCACCGAATATTACCCAGCATTTTGCTCCTATTAGGTTGAGGAAAACCCCGGAAAAAACCTCAACCAGGTAAGTTTGCGTTTGATTCAATTCGAACCCAGGCCCTGATGGTTTCAGGTAGCCAGAGCGCTGACCGTTACTCCAGAGGTGTGGAGGTGCGATGCATCTTAATTGAACGTATTTTTAACCTTTATTCTTTCAATATTCTGGGAAGATTGCAGACGACAGGTGCATGGAAAATTGAACTGTGTAGATGCAGCTTTATTTTCTTTACACACTACAGCGAGAATGTGTTTGTCGAGCTATGGAAAATGCTTTCCTGTAGCACGGAGTAACAGTCGAAATAAGGCATAGTTGACATTGGTTCCGCTCCCACAGGTAACCTAACCTAATTTAGCCTATCAAATTTGTATTACGTGAACGAAATTATACAATTAATAGAAAGTCAGATGTTCAAATTTATGTAACATCAGCTCATATCAAACCCAAACACCTTGTATAATATTATATACAGAGTCTTTGATCGAACTGACTTCCGTATGGCATAATGAAAATTGTGTTTTAATTACCTGTACAGAGATGGTGTAGCAACATATGTCTCGCTGTAGTATGAATACATACATATTACATAGTTCATGATTCTCGATGTAGTGTATAATGTAACGATGAAGTACTAAATAAAGTTCGGAATCTTACTTCCATATCTACATCTTCATCTTCTAATTCCTTGTCCAGTGTAGGCTATCTGAAGAAAATTACACTCCTTCATTCAGATTTGATAACTGATATTTCAGCAATTCATTTAATTAATTTATTAATCAGGTTACTTGCAAATATATTATAAAATGTTTAAATTAAATTATGATTTCAGTAGATAATGAAAATGTATTTCTGTTATAATAATAAGAGAAAAGCGCAATACATGTAATTAACATTGTTAAACCTTTTCGTAATTTTCATTACTGAATAACATCCAATTTCTTTATTGCAGTAATCGATATTGAATCCAGGCTATCTCAACGTAACAGTGTCTGATTAAGTTAAGTATTCGTAAATATACGATTATTAACATTTTGTGAGTGAATTTTAGAGATATATTATTTAAATTTTTATTTTATTCAGGAAATAGTCCTAATAAATGTCACTCGAGTTCTGAGATTTTCCAGACTATTACACTCTTACTACGTCATACTACTTTTGACCAATAAAACGGTACGAAAGGACGTATTTCAACCAATCATGGCTCCTTATCGCACAATTTTATCGCGTCCCTAGCATTTGTTTAATTTTATCCCGTCCCTAGCATTTGTTTAATTTTATCGCGTCCCTAGCATTTGTTTAATTTTATCCCGTCCCTAGCATTTGTTTAATTTTATCGCGTCCCTAGCATTTGTTTCTTTGTTTGCCAACATTTGAAACTGCGCTGGTCTCGACGTCAGAAATATATATAAAATTACAAACCACTCCAGTCGATGCATAGCAGTTTCAAATATGACTCGCATTGGCATTCAAGAACAAGAATTAATAAAAATCACTGATCATAAATATTGCATCTTCTGAAATCCGATTTACAAATAAATGAAGAGCACCATTCGGAAATCCTGAATAAGTTGAATACACCATGTAGGCCTAAATCAACGAGCTCCACTTCTATTACGCACACGTCCAATATAACATCAATTGAACCACCAACCACATTCAAATTTGAAAATTGTACATTCAATAATTATTCCTTTTAAAATTATTCATTCGGAAATCCTGAATAAGTTGAATACACCATGTAGGCCTAAATCAACGAGTTCCACTTCTATTACGCACACGTCCAATATAACTTCAATTGAACCACCAACCACATTCAAATTTGAAAATTGTATATTCGATAATTATGCCTTTTAAAATTATTCATGTTTATTTTTCATGTCGTCGTTAATAAAAACTTTTCTAACACTTGTGTATATTAGTTAGGTTATGTTATAGCTCTGCTATATGATATTATGGATAGTCACGTATAAGAGATTGTTTAATATTAAGATTTATTGAAAATCATCTGTCAAGTGACGTTGATTACTGGGATTCGGATAATTGAAATAGAATCCAACTGTTTTAATAATAAAAATGAAACTGAATCAACAAAGCCTTCTTTACTAGTAACATTGCCATGTGTATAGATAGAGAAGTTATCGACGAGAAGGCATACTACTGCCATCTAGCATGCATCTAGCGTAATATTTGTAATGTTGAGATGGTACAATAATACATTTGAAGACAGTTGTATTTTCGTAAGTCAATTAATATTTTATTGTATTGGAGTTCGTCGTTACTTCTAATCTTTATATACTTTCTTGTAATCGTGTAATAGTCAATTAAATCCCACTCGAGTTTTGATTTTCTCTAGATAAATCTGGTCGTGTTCCACTCGCAGATTTATCGATAAAATCAAAACGTCTAGTGAGATTACTGTTGATAAATCCACTCGCTTCGCACGTGATTTTATCGGGAAATCTCAGACCTCTCGTGACGTTACTACAGATAATTATTGTGGATGGCGTATCTCAGTCACTGATCACATAAATTGTCTCATTTGTATGATTGTGATTTTCCCTACACTAAAATCCCGTACTGGAACTTTTTTCTACCAGCTCGTACGACTACATCCATGTCTGAACGTTGACTAGTTATATCACAGTCTAGTATTACAGTCACAAAGCTTGAGTTGTGAGGGTGCTAGGAACAGCAGACTGTTCCAGTACTATTTCACATTGTCTGTAATGGGACGATATTAGCGATCCTAGTGGTTAGCAACTATCTATGGATGCATGTTTACTACGTATTGAGCTTCGTGATTGTATGTACTAGACTGTGGTTGTATGCAGTCTTTTAAGGCAGAGCACACGGGGAAGCGAATGAGTTGCCATGGTGATTTCGTGACACCGCTGTCACAGGCATTAAACCCTGAAGCTGTCACGGTACGTATTCTAGCCCCGACAGGAATATATTTGAAATTATGAGTAGCCGCTGGCCAGAACGGAGTGCGATTTTATTTAATTTGCTAATAATATAAAAAGCTAAGAATCCATCAGTGATATCCCACTATATTTCATTTAATAAACATTAACATCAATCCAGAACCTTTTGCATATAAAACAGTATGTGCATAAAACACTTTAAAACCGGCAACGATTTAGATCCAATACTTAAATATTTACAAAAAATATCGCAGATAATTCAAATTACATAAATCGAACACTACATATATAGACAACAGGAATGACCCCAATTGCTCGCATGTGCAATACATTTACATAAGAACATAATTAATTCAAGTTTGCAGCATAAATATTTATATTTATTATTATTATTATTATTATTATTTATTTATTTATTTATTTATTTATTTATTTAATGTGGAAGGATTAAGGCCATAAGGCCTTCTCTTCCATCCTACCAGATAGCACATATAAATACAAAAAAAAAGAAATACAGACGCTGATGAAAATAATACAAATTAAATTAAAGCCCTATAGAGGGCCATCAGGGTCAAAAGAACACTATAGAGCTCTCATCGAGATAATACAAGAAAAAAGAAAGAAACACAGAGATAGCAATGATGATAGTGATAACTGATAACTAATAATAATAATAATAATAATAATAATAATAATAATAAATACATTACATATTAATTTTCAATTTTAAAACAGGATAGTTACAATATTTACTATATGCCAAAGTTGCGCAACCTGACAGGTGTTTAAAAAGCAATTCCATGAACTGGAATTAGGAAAGTTCAGGATAACAGGCAGGGTTTGGAATTGAACGGGTTAAATCAGCTTCTTGTCTATGCGGATGACGTGAATATGTTAGGAGAAAATACACAAATGATTAGGGAAAACACGGAAATTTTACTTGAAGCAAGTAGAGCGATCGGTTTGGAAGTAAATCCCGAAAAGACAAAGTATATGATTATGTCTCGTGACCAGAATATTGTACGAAATGGAAATATAAAAATTGGAGGTTTATCCTTCGAAGAGGTGGAAAAATTCAAATATCTTGGAGCAACAGTAACAAATATAAATGTCACTCGGGAGGAAATTAAACGTAGAATAAATATGGGAAATGCGTGTTATTATTCGGTTGAGAAGCTCTTATCATCGAGTCCGCTGTCGAAAAATCTGAAAGTTAGAATTTATAAAACAGTTATATTACCGGTTCTTCTCTATGGTTGTGAAACTTGGACTCTCACTCTGAGAGAGGAACATAGGTTCAGGGTGTTTGAGAATAAGGTGCTAAGGAAAATATTTGGGGCTAAGCGGGATGAAGTTACAGGAGAATGGAGAAAGTTACACAACACAGAACTGCACGCATTGTATTCTTCACCTGACATAATTAGGAACATTAAATCCAGACGTTTGAGATGGGCAGGGCATGTAGCACGTATGGGGAAACCAGAAATGCATATAGAGTGTTAGTTGGGAGACGGAGGAAAAAGACCTTTAGGGAGGCCGAGAGGTAGATGGGAGGATAATATTAAAATGGATTTGAGGGAGGTGGGGTATGATGATAGAGACTGGATTAATCTTGCACAGGATAGGGACCGATGGCGGGCTTATGTGAGGGCGGCAATGAACCTTCGGGTTCCTTAAAAGCCATTTGTAAGTAAGTAAGTAATTCCATGAACTGGAATGTGGTTTTGTAATTTAAATTTCAATTTTGATATTGTCCGACAGTCTGTGACATGGTCAGGGAGAGAGTTCCAGAGGCGTGGAATAGATACGCTGAAAGATGATGAGTAGAAGGATGTTCTGTGCAGAGGAATAGAGAAAAGGTACATGTTCCGGGTTCGAGGTAGTGAAAGGTAAAAAAACGAGATGCTAGGTAAGAGGGTGTGGAGGTGTGGATGATTTTAAATAGTAATAAGAGAGAGTTGAAGAATCTTCTTTCTTTAAGTGGACTCCAAGACAACAATTCTAGTGACGGTGTTACATGATCGAATTTTCTAATGTTGCAAACGAAACGAACGCAGATATTGTGAACACTCTGTAGTCTATGGGCAAGATCAGTATTTAGATTCGTGAATAGAGAATCGCAATAATCGAAGTGGGGCATCACTAAAGTTTGTATCAGGTTCTTTTTAAGGCCGAGAGGTAAACGTTGGTTAAGTGTCTGAGGGAATGAATTGAGGAAAAAGTTTTCTTATATATGTAGGTCACTTGACTTTCAAAACTTAAATTTGAATCTAAATATATCGCTAATTTTTTATTGTCTTACTATATGTAATTGTGGTATTATTTATTTTTGTATTTGATACAGTGGCTAGATCTATTTTGTTTAATGCTCGTTGGTGGCCCATTATTATAGCTTGTGATTTGTCTGGATTTAGGCTGAGTCCAAATTTTTGCGGCCATTGAGCTACAGATGCTAGATCTTCATTAATTCTGATCACAGAGTCATTGATTGTACATGTTGGGGAATGGATGTAAAGTTGTAAGTCGTCAGCGTGTAGGTGGTGTTTAGAATATTTTAAGATCTTTGTTACGTCGTTTATGTAAAGCGTAAAAAGTTATTTACATACATTTATCCATTTAAAACGTGACTGGATAAGAGCTGATACAAAAGATCAAGTAATGTAACTTTGATGTCACTAACTACATATATATAATTCCTTTCGCTTTCAATTTTAGTTATAAAATTTCATCCAGCCTAAAGGAAATTAATGAAACATAACCAACTATGGAATAGGAAACAAACAAAAAATATATCTGAACAAAAATGAAATAAACAATAAAAGATAAGGTCGTCCGCTACAGTAGACAGCGCTGCATCAACGTCACAAGAGAAAGAGAGCTTAACTGGGTTAATGAAAATCCACGTTTGACGTCCATCCCCAACCTCAAACCAGTCCGAGAGGAAAACTGAACAAATCAATATGTTATTCTCCTTCCAATTCTCTTTGGGGGGGGGGGAAGTATAGACGTAAACAGACGTCAAAAGAATGTCTGTAATGACCAGACAGTATTGGATAAAAACGAGTTTTTATTAATACCATTATTTATTGCAAACGTATAAAGATGTCACCAAAACAGAATCGATAATGAGCAAGGAGTTTCACATAGAAAATATGAGTATCTATTGATATAATTATCGATTACAATAGAAACTCTCCGGGTTGATTCTTATTGGGGGAGATTTATTTATCTATCTATCTATCTATCTATCTATCTATCTATCTATCTATCTATCTATCTATCTATCTATCTATCTATCTATCTATCTATCTATCTATCTATCTATCTATCTATCTATCTATCTATCTATCTATCTATCTATCTATCTATCTATCTATCTATCTATCTATCTATCTATCTATCTATCTATCTATCTATCTATCTATCTATCTATCTATCTATCTATCTATCTATCTATCTATCTATCTATCTATCTATCTATCTATCTATCTATCTATCTATCTATCTATCTATCTATCTATCTATCTATCTATCTATCTATCTATCTATCTATCTATCTATCTATCTATCTATCTATCTATCTATCTATCTATCTATCTATCTATCTATCTATCTATCTATCTATCTATCTATCTATCTATCTATCTATCTATCCTATCTATCCATCTATCTATCATCTATCCATCCATCCATCCATCCATCTATCCATCCATCCTTCCATCCTATCTATCTATCTATTTATTTATTTTATTATCTATCTATCTATCTATCTGAGTTTGAAATGAATACAAGTTAATAAATACAATGAAAGATAAACTAGCCTGCCCACTCCTGAATGAGTAAGCCCACTCCTGAATGAGTAAGACCTCGTGCTCAGGAGGGGATTCCAATACAGACAAAAATAAAATTAAAATTGAGAGTGAATACAGATTAAATAGTGTTTAATATATTTAACCCAAACTATAAATCCAATACATTTTTTTATTTTTTTTTATTAATTTGGAGAGGATTCCTGGTTAAAATAATATTGGAATAAAATTTGTTTAATAATCTGGGACCTTGACTCATGCTATGATAAAAAGCTGCATTGGTTTTACATTTTGGTTCAGACAAACGCAGAGAATTCATATTTTTAGTTCTATATTTATGTCTATACCTTTCAAAGTTATTAAAATTAGCACGGCAAAACATTTGTATAAACAAAGAAAATATCCTGACATTAATTCAGTCTTCCCGTATGTAAAACTACATACAAATAGGCTAATAGAAATGTTTTACGTGACGCAGATAAACGAGAAAGGTAAAAAGTTTAAGACGTTACTTGAATTCACAATCTTCGCTACTATCTCGCACCGGAGCTGTAGGCTACTTTATCACTGAGTAGACATAATGGGGCCAGCTGGAAAACACAAATACGAAAGTTATGTGTATGTTATAAATTAAGTAACTTCTTCTTACTAGTCGGTATAGACTGTGTTTTGTTTTTTCTGTCTTCCTGCAAGAACTATGCCGATAAATAATGTTTATTGAAGTAGAAGTATTCATACTTGCTTGTAGACTCTCCATCATTCCTAAACAGATGGAAAACTATTTTGTGCTACTACTAAATGTACATTGGCCAAATAGAAATGATCGGGACGAAATTGAAATACAAACTGCTGAGCCATTTATACCCGAACCCACGCTTTCAGAAGTCGAAATTGCGATAGAAAATCTGAAAAAGTACAAGTCTCCAGGTATCGATCAAATTCCAGCAGAATTAATACAAGAGGGTGGAAGTGCATCATATAGCGAAATTTATAAACTTGTAGTTGCTATTTAGGAAAAGTAAATTGTACCAGAACAATGGAAGGAGTCCATAATTGTATCTATTTTTAAGAAGGGGGACAAAACCAACTGTGGTAACTTTCGAGGAATATCACTTTTGTTGACGTCGTACAAAATTTTGTCCAATATTCTTTTGAGAAGATTAGCTCCATACGTAGATGAAATTATTGGAGATCATCAGTGCGGTTTTAGGCGTAATAGATCGACTATTGATCAGATTTTTTGTATTCGACAGATAATGAGAAAAAATGGGAGTATAAGGGTACAGTACATCAGTTATTTATAGATTTCAAAAAGGCATATGACTCTGTTAAGAGGGAAGTATTATATGATATTCTTATTGAATTTGGTATTCCCAAGAAACCAGTTCGATTAATTAAAATGTGTCTCAGTGAAACATACAGCAGAGTTCGTATAGGCCATTTTCTATCTGATGCTTTTCCAATTCACTGCGGGCTAAAGCAGGGAGATGCACCATCACCTTTACTTTTTAACTTCGCTTTAGAATATGCCATTAGGAAAGTTCAGGATAACAGGCAGGGTTTGGAATTGAACGGGTTACATCAGCTTCTTGTCTATACAGATGACGTGAATATGTTAGGAGAAAATACACAAACGATTAGGAAAACACGGAAATTTTACTTGAAGCAAGTAAAGCGATCGGTTTGGAAGTAAATCCTGAAAAGACAAAGTATATGATTATGTCTCGTGACCAGAATATTGTACGAAATGGAAATATAAAAATTGGAGATTTATCCTTCGAATGGGTGGAAAAATTCAAATATCTTGGAGCAACAGTAACAAATATAAATGACACTCGGGAGGAAATTAAACGCAGAATAAATATGGGAAATGCGTGTTATTATTCGGTTGAGAAGCTCTTATCATCTAGTCTGCTGTCCAAAAATCTTAAAGTTAGAATTTATAAAACAGTTATGTTACCGGTTGTTCTGTATGTTTGTGAAACTTGGACTTCACTCTGAGAAAGGAACATAGGTTAAGGGTGTTTGAGAATAAGGTGCTTAGGAAAATATTTGGGGCTAAGAGGGATGAAGTTACAGGAGAATGGAGAAAGTTACACAACGCAGAACTGCACGCATTGTATTCTTCACCTGATATAAGTAGGAACATTAAATCCAGACGTTTGAGATGGGCAGGGCATGCAGCACGTATGGGCGAATCCAGAAATGCATATAGAGTGTTAGTTGGGAGACCGCAGGGAAAAAGACCTTTGGGGAGGCCTAGACGTAGATGGGAGGATAATATTAAAATTGATTTGAGGGAGGTGGGATATGATGATAGAGACTGGATTAATCTTGCACAGGATAGGGACCGATGGCGGGCTTATGTGAGGGCGGCAATGAACCTTCGGGTTCCTTAAAAGCCATTTGTAAGTAAGTAAGAAGTATTGATACAAGTAATATAAATAACTCATTGAAAATATCCTCCATTAAAGCACAGTTTCCATTACGTGATTTAAGACTCACTCTGCAGTCACTATGCAACTTTCAATGTAACTTCCCCTCATCCCTTCTTTTCATCCCTTGTTTACCATCACTAGAACACAAACGGAATGACCGCAGAAAAGATAATGCCAGTCCTCGAATTGAGCAATGCAGAATGTAATTGCGATTTAGACTTTCTGTCCGACATTTGCGGATATTTAAACCATCTGAATATTTACTTACGTCTTACAAGGTCGTCCATCAGAATATTGTTGATATTTATTGCTTCGTTAATGGTTTTTGTGGGTAAGCTTCAACTGATTGATTACATCCAGAAAGATTAGTTTCACTACTTTTTTTTCTTGAACTTTCTCTCATATTTCTGCTTGTATGCTCAAAATATATTCTGAAGCTCTGAAAAAATTGACTCTTGAATATCGTCGTTGTTCCTGCAATAACTCCTATGTAGTCATATTTATCGATTTTCATATTCTTGCTCTGTTAAATAATAAAATGAATGATATAATGAAAATTATTATTCATCGATTATGAGAAGGCTTTTGATAGAGTGAATAGATCAAAATTATGGAAAATAATGGAGAAAAGAGGATATGGCAACATCTGATAAGAACATTACGTAGCATGTATCTTAATACCAATATTTCATTGACAAAGGGAAAGGCAGGTAAATTAACCAGGAATTGATGGTAGGTTCTGTTCTTTATTTATATAGTATTTGCCATTGATGATCTGAATATTTTAGACTGTGATTTTATCTTAGATGAAACACCTAAATTGATACTTTTTGCAGACGACCAAGTGGTGACTGATACAGAATACGACCTCCAAAGTGCCATTCTGAGTCAAATAACCAAAGGCTATTATTTGATCTGTTATATGGAAAAAGAGATATGGAAGAAAAGATACATAGATTTCAAGGTATATGTGGAAAATTAGTCGGAGCTTAGGAGAAAGAACATCTGAAAGAAACACAGTTCTTCAAAACAGTTTCCCTGCGTGGGTCCCACGTGGTGGAAACTACTTTACGGAGCAGAGACATGACCTAACAGAAAGAGACAAAAGACGACTAGAAGCCTCAGAAATTTCTTAAGATCAGTGGCGGGATATTCTTTATTACAACACAAGAGGAATTAGGGATAGAGGGAATAACACAAAATGTAACAAATCGAAATGGTGGTGGAACATCTAGAAAGGATGGAGGATCACCGAATTCCCAAGAAAATTCCAGTATGCTCCAAGAGGAAGGAGAAAGTCGTCAGGTTTTTGGAGAGAACAATTCTAATGGGGAAATTCAACCCGTGATGTTGATGATGATGATGAAATAGTGATACGGCAAATAATAAAAAAATCCTATAGGGCCTATGTAATTACATTTTTCTTTGTTTCGAAACTGTATGAATTCACAATCTCCTATGTACGGCTGCCATAGAGTGAATAAATTTGTTTTTTCTTCCTACTGAAGAAAGTTTATATTTTGCACATAGGAGTTATTGCAGGAATAACGACGATATGTAGAAAACAGATTTGCAGACTTGAGACGTTTAGAGAATCACATTACGACAAATTTTCTGTAGATGTCAGAAAAGTATGTACAGATATGCAAGTTTAACTAAAGGACTCAGACAGACATAAAAACTAAACAAAAATGTAACAACCTTACAGATATTGCTCTCTACAAGACATTGTGTGAGAAGAATTACAGTATATAAAGATTCGCTCTTTCGCCAGTTTTGTAGAAGCAATGTTTGGAACAACATATATCTGTGAGCAGTTCTTCTCACGAATGAAAACTGTGCAATCAAATCACAGCTTTGCGACCAGTTACGGTTGGCAGTTTGCAACAGAACTCCTGATTTCATTTAATTTTGCCTCATAAGTGGTGCCTTGTTGGCATCACTTGTGATGTTCATATGTCTTCGAACATTAGACTAAACAACAACATTACTTTAAGGGGAATTGGACGTTATCGCATGCAAAGTAATGGTAAAAATAGCCTATCTTCAAGCAGTCATAAATGTAATACTATTTATCACAGCTCTTTCATTTTTTTAGTGATATATGTATACACATTAAACTTTAAAATGAAAAAAGAATGGTTAATGTAGTGTAAATCTTACCCTTAAATTAATTTTGAATTCAAACATGTTTTATATAAATTCACTACATACCTGATTAACACATTGAATTAAAATATTGGCCACTTACTGCTAACAGATACTAAAACATACCCTACTAAAATTATTAAAATATATGTAATATTATGGGCTTAGGGCTTATACTAATCTTCAATTTTTTTTAATTTATTGACGGTGATGATTACTATAAGCCCTATGCCCATAATATTACAGATATATGAATAATTTTAGTAGGGTATGTTTTAGTATCTATTAGCAGTAAGTGGTCAAATTTTCAATTCAATATGTGTTATAATAAGTGAATAGAGTGTACCTAATCACAGACATGTAGTGAATTTTAAAAAAAAAGATTGTGCTTAATTAAAAAAATTAATTTAAGGATACAGATTTACTTTAGAGTCACCATTCTTTTTAATTTTGAAGCTTAATATGTATACACACATAGCTAACAAAAATGAAAGACCACTGATAAATAGTAGACTATTATATTTATGACTGCTAGAAGATAGGCTATTTTTAGCATTATTATGCATTCGATAATGACCAACTCCCCTTAAAAATGACGTGAAACTCTGGAGAACTAATTTCAGTAGCTTTCGTTTTGTTACAATTCAACTTACAGTCCTGAAAAAATTGATTTATTTTTAAGGATGATTGTCTATTTAATTTAAATTCATTAGGAACTCTTTATTATTCATAATTATTTATATCTAACGCTTTAGGGTATGTTTAATGATTTGCAATAATTTACATACGTCCAACGCTATAGAGAAGAGATTAGCACGCCTGACCGTGAAACGCCTAACGAACTTTCGGCTCTGAAACCCTTGATTTATTTCGCCGACATTATCACCTTCATCTCTCTGAGAGGCTATATAACCACAGTAGTCGATAAAGCATCTTAAAATAACCAATTCAAGAACGAGAATTTTCATACTACTCAAATATCTGTAATTAACTTTGATTTAGCTAATTAATTAATTTCAATTTTTTACATAATGAATATACAATAATTTCACAATGATGTTTAGGGTATTAATAATCTACCACCGTTCTGATTTCCGCACCTACTGCTACCCTCTTTCAACCCCTCCTCACAAGTCCGCAAGTACCAAGTGGATCAGCGCCATCGTGATTTTTGGCCGTTTATGTATTAAAACAGCAGTGACCAAAACTAGAACTGCAGTGATTACATGCGACAGACAGCCTATGAAGTAAGGAGACGGAGGAAAGGTACTTGGCATGAAAACTACAACCAGTGGTGGTTCGTGTGCTAACCATCTTGATCAGTCCCGCGGATAAAAATCTCAAGCTTTGCTGTATCAGTAATGTCACTGCTGTCATCAAGAGCCAGTGAATAATATACGATTTTTCTTGCGTCTTTTTTTAACTTTCCTATTGAATATAATCAGGAATTTTCTAAATTCTTCCCTCGATACTGAATTCGTAGTTTTTCAAAATTAAAAACTTCTTACGGACAAGTTATTTAAGCTATTTTAATCATTACTCTTTGGGAAATTCTGCTCTATTAAAAGGCTTCAGATTATGAGGTATTTCAAACCCCATTAGGTGGCTGACTTCCTTACATTTATTTATCTCATCTTTCTCTTCCTGGCTATGATTTAAGACATGTCAATTCCCGGCGTTTAACAGTTCGTTGGCACATAATATTGAATACGTTTTCCTACAATATTATTATTATTATTATTATTATTATTATTATTATTATTATTATTATTATTATTATTATTATTCCATGTATGGTGGGTCCCTATCACCACGGCATGGCGCGTCCTCAGGTTGCGGATAGAGGAGACGGCCTCCAGATATGGAGGGTAGCTGCGAATATATTGAATAAGCAGTCGTGGACAGCCGATAAGGGGTGGTCCTCCAGCTTGGGGTTGGGCGAAGGGCTAACAACCCATCACCGTAAAAAACAGCTTGTTACGAATTCCTACAGTAAGCCTCGGAATAGGACTGATTCTCTGGCACGATCACAGCAAAGGAATAAGGTTTTGAGATTTGGCACTTGGAACGTAACTAGTCTTTATAGAACAGGAGGGGTAACATTAGTAGCAAAAGAACTAGCTAGATATAGAATAGACTTTGTGGGAGTACAAGAGGTTAGGTTAGATGGGAATGGCATATCACAAATAGGAGATTACTTGTTGTATTATGGGGAAGGAAACAATAATCACCAATTAGGAACAGGATTCTTTGTACATAAAAGAATAAAATCAGCAGTAAAAAAGGTCGAATTTATCAGTGACAGGTTATCATATTTAGTACTTAAGGGTAGATGGTGCGACATCATAGTTATAAATGCTCACGCCCCTACAGAAGAGAAAGACGACTATATAAAGGATAGCTTCTATGAGGAATTGGAACATACTTTTGATCAGTTCCCTAGATATCATATGAAAATTTTATTGGGGGATTTCAACGCTAAAGTAGGACGGGAGGATATTTTTAGACCAACTATTGGAAAAGAGAGCCTACACGCAATTAGTAGTGACAATGGAGTTAGATTAGTCAACTTTGCCACATCGAAAATTTAATTGTCAAAAGTACAACATTCCCCATAAGGATATACATAAATATACTTGGACTTCTCCAGATGGATTGACACACAACCAAATAGATCACATCTTGATAGATAAACGGAGACATACTAGTATAGTAGATATTAGAACTTTCAGGGGTGCAGACTGTAATTCTGACCATTATTTGGTGATTGGAGAATTAAGAGAAAGATTATCAGTAGCCAAGCGAGTAGAGCAACAAGTTAATATTACTAAATTCAATATTTTGAAATTAAAGGACGAGGAAGCTAAGCAAAATTATCAGGTCGAAATATCGAATAGGTTTGCCACTTTAGAAAATTCCGACGAAGTTGAGAAAGAATTAGATGTTAATAGCGTGTGGGAAAATATCAGAGATAGTATCAAAATTGCAGCTGAGCAGAGCATAGGTTATTATGAAACTAAGAAAAAGAAACCGTGGTTTGATGAAGATTGTTGCATGGTAGTAGAAAGAAGGAAACAGGCAAAATTGAAATTCTTACAGGATCCAGTTGAGGAGAAGAGAGATAATTATTTCAATGAAAGACGGGAAGCAAGTCGTACACTTAGAAATAAAAAGAGAGGTTACTTGAAGGAAAAACTGAATGAGGTAGAAACAAATAGTAAGAATAAAAACATTCGAGATTTATATAAGGGTATAAAGGAATTTAAGAACGGATATCAGCCAAGGGTAAACGTGATCAAGGATGAGAATGGTGACTTGCTTGCAGACTCTCCATCAATCCTAAACAGATGGAAAAACTATTTTGCGCAACTACTAAATGTACATAGGCCAAATAGAAATGATCGGGACGAAATTGAAATACAAACTGCTGAGCCATTTATACCCGAACCCACGCTTTCAGAAGTCGAAATTGCGATAGAAAATCTGAAAAAGTACAAGTCTCCAGGTATCGATCAAATTCCAGCAGAATTAATACAAGAGGGTGGGAGTGCATTATATAGCGAAATTTATAAACTTGTACTTGCTATTTGGGAAAAGGAAATTGTACCAGAAGAATGGAAGGAGTCCATAATTGTACCTATTTTTAAAAAGGGGGACAAAACCAACTGTGGTAACTTTCGAGGAATATCACTTTTGTTGACGTCGTACAAAATTTTGTCCAATATTCTTTTGAGGAGATTAACTCCGTACGTAGATGAGATTATTGGGGATAATCAGTGCGGTTTTCGGCGTAATAGATCGACTATTGATCAGATATTTTGTATTCGACAGATAATGGAGAAAAAATGGGAGTATAAGGGTACAGTACATCAGTTATTCATAGATTTCAAAAAGGCATATGACTCGGTTAAGAGGGAAGTATTATATGATATTCTTATTGAATTTGGTATTCCCAAGAAACTAGTTCGATTAATTAAAATGTGTCTCAGTGAAACATACAGCAGAGTCCGTATAGGTCAGTTTCTATCTGATGCTTTTCCAATTCACTGCGGGCTAAAGCAGGGAGATGCACCATCACCTTTACTTTTTAACTTCGCTTTAGAATATGCCATTAGGAAAGTTCAGGATAACAGGCAGGGTTTGGAATTGAACGGGCTACATCAGCTTCTTGTCTATGCAGATGACGTGAATATGTTAGGAGAAAATACACAAACGGTTAGGGAAAACACGGAAATTTTACTTGAAGCAAGTAAAGCGATCGGTTTGGAAGTAAATCCCGAAAAGACAAAGTATATGATTATGTCTCGTGACGGGAATATTGTACGAAATGGAAATATAAATATTGGAGATTTATCCTTCGAAGAGGTGGAAAAATTCAAATATCTTGGAGCAACAGTAACAAATATAAATGACACTCGGGAGGAAATTAAACGCAGAATAAATATGGGAAATGCGTGTTATTATTCGGTTGAGAAGCTCTTATCATCCAGTCTGCTGTCCAAAAATCTGAAAGTTAGAATTTATAAAACAGTTATATTACCGGTTCTTCTATACGGCTGTGAAACTTGGACTCTCACTCTGAGAAAGGAACATAGGTTAAGGGTATGTGAGAATAAGATGCTTAGGAAAATATTTGGGGCTAAGCGGGATGAAGTTACAGGAGAATGGAGAAAGTTACACAACACAGAACTGCACGCATTGTATTCTTCACCTGACATAATTAGGAACTTAAAATCCAGACGTTTGAGATGGGCAGGGCATGTAGCACGTATGGGCGAATCCAGAAATGCATATAGAGTGTTAGTTGGGAGACCGGAGGGAAAAAGACCTTTAGGGAGACCGAGACGTAGATGGGAGGATAATATTAAAATGGATTTGAGGGAGGTGGGGTATGATGATAGAGGCTGGCTTAATCTTGCACAGGATAGGGACCGCTGGCGGGCTTATGTGAGGGCGGCAATGAACCTTCGGGTTCCTTAAAAGCCATTTGTAAGTAAGTAAGTAAGTTATTATTATTATTATTATTATTATTATTATTATTATTATTATTATTATCATTATTATTAAATGAATAACTAATAACCCTCATCGAATGATAATAAGATTAAAAAAATTATCCTTCTAGGGAGAAGATCTAAAAGTATCAATATTCATGCACGTACAGAAGAATTATAGAAACATACTTAGTGGTCAGTAATAATAATAATAATAATAATAATAGTCCACACCTGTGGGGTAACTTCGATTCACGGTTGGGGCAAGTTACCTGGTTGAGATTTTTTCGGGGTTTTCCTCAACCCAATATGAGCAAATGCTGGGTAACTTTCGGTGTTGGACCCCGGACTCATTTCACCGGCACTATCACCTTCATCTCATTCAGACGCTAAATAACCTAATCTTTGATAAAGCGTCGTAAAAACCAATTTAATATAATAATAATAATAATAATAATAATAATAATAATACATTATTCAGAGTGGCGATTAATGTTTCTATATACTGCTAATTGAATCGTTGAGCAAAGTAAACATATTACATTTTGTCCGACAGAACAACGGAAAAGTTTTCCTCCTCATTCTTTACGAAACCACCTCTTGTTGCTTGTAGAGACAGAGTTTATAGAGCGACATGATACAGCCACTGCTTGCCTTCATTACGTGAATTAAACACACAGCAATGTACAGGAAATTCCTCGTACCCGTTTGAATGTCTGAGATTACACGATGTAATCACTACACCCGCTTTGATCACCGCTGCATTAAAGTGTGAGTTTGTATTCAGAAATATTACACTGGTACATTGAGTTGGATAGCCCTGAATCACTGTGTGGGATGGTGTCCGTACTAAATTTCAGCTAAATCAATTAACAACGCATGCGCACTTATGGAGCCCGCCTGTAGTAACCTAACGATGACATCAACCTGTCAGACTAAAATGACTTTCGGTTAATGGTTCAATTTACTTGCGATCTTAAAACATTATGTCACTGTTAAAGAGGTCGTTAGACGCTCAACTCTGCTGTAAAGTAGCGAGTGACTATTGTAAACAAGTTTAAAGCGGGGAATATCTTTTAAAAGACAGCACAGCAAAGAATAACATTGTCAGTCAAATCACATCTTAACAGTAAAGAGATGTCAGTGTCGATCAAATAGAATGGCTTAGTACGAAGGACAGAAATATCGATTAAATCGCGCGTCAACGGCACAGAGAAGGATGTCATATCTATCAAATCACATCCTCATAGCGCAGTAAAGAACATACATGTCAATCAAACCATACCGTCACAACTTCAAAAACAATACGTCAATAAAATAACGCATTCACAATACAGACTATGCACAGCATTACAAAGGATTTCGGTAAATAGAAGGAACATCATTTTATTTTTACTAACATTTCTAATATTAACCTGGCTATACCTTTGGTTCAACGATTAAGAACCGGAAACACCGTTTGCTACCCCCTTCCACGACTGGAGTTCGATGATACTGGCGTAATATACAAACAAATCACTTTACTAAGTATAGGAGGGAAGAAAAGTAGTTCATCCATTTACGTAAACTAGGAAATATCGCGATTTTGAGTTTGATCATTTTCATTAGGTTTATGTTTAATCAAAATACAGTACAGTATTAACAATGAGTGTTTTTACTCACGAACTGAGCTATCCATGCGGACGTATTCATTATGCAGTGTATATTATACTGTCTACAGCACATTAGCGTACAATACAGAGAATGAAGTTAAATTGAAAAATAATCATAATATGGATATTTAAACACATTTGTCAAAATGGTGGCCGTTCATTTCGATACAGACTTCAGTTCTAATGTGTGTAATTCCAATTACCAGTTTCGTTCTTCGTACTAGTAACTCATGTTGAAATAATTCTGTACCTACTCTGTAAAAGAGTATCTTACGTACTGTAAATTCAATCTTCACTTCTGCTCGATCCGAAAAGATAAAATTACTCAGACATGCTATCTACTGTCAGTCCAAGTGGTTATGTCGCAGGGTCGTAGAAAGGGGGAAAATCATCTGACAGTTCATTACTTAACGAGGCCCTTTTATTTAAGTTATTTTAAACATTTGTATAATATTACGTAGACGTCCAATTCCTAACAGAAATTAATGTTTTCAGAAAAGAGCTAAGACAGCCCAGCCACTAGCCTTGACAGAGGCGAATAGAAGCAGGTGGGGAAAACCGGAATGCGACGTAGGCAAATGGACGACGTACCTGAGCGAAAATGATGCAATTTTGAAAGTTCTTTCGTCACTGGAAAACGCGAACATATTTTTGGAACGTACTGTTTACTATGAACGTAATTCTACTATGACTGTATATGCAGTCTTGGATCTGTGTGGAGGACGGTTGAACTTCATTAGTAAAGGTGGTGGGAGTGAAGTACATTAAAAAACTCAGGTACAATAAAAATTGAAGTAAAAATGAAATGATGTCCCTGTATACTGTAAATTGATAATTCCGGAGCATATGAAAAGATACTAACTGTTGTTCACCGAATCATTTACAGCAAAGCGAAAAATATCAATACTAATAAAATTGACAGGGTATTTATAGAATCCCTGTAGTGAGGTTGGATCCGCTAACTTTATAAATATAGGTTGCGTGTTACAATGTACTGTTCTCCAACCAGGAGATTAACCGTGAAAGGAATGTGCTTATTATTGCGTCATCTAATGGGTGATAAGAATAAACATGAGTACATAGTATATACTGGATTTTTTTTTAGTAAATACTCTTGTTAGTAAGAATAAAAACATTTGAGTACCTACTTATTTTTGATTACATACTCATAACATGGAAGCATAGTAGAATATACTCAAGCGTCCATCTTGTACAGAATATATAGGCCTACTCATGCTTGATGAGAATAAAATCTAGTATATTCTCATGTTATTCTGAGTATGGTTTGTAGCAGGCTTAATTCTGAGTATTTGTTGATTTGTGTTCAGTTTAAAGTTAAATAAAAAAAATGGCAGAATTTATGAACGATGTAGTACCTCATGGAAAAATATAGAAAAGGACGTGAACTTCAGAAGCCTTTAACGCTTCACAAAAGTGAATGTGAAAAAGGTTAAACACGTATTTGTTATTCATAAAAAACATAACCTATAAAATATGAATGGCTATCAAACTATAAGGCTAGATTGTATTGTTAAATGTAATTAACAATTACAGTTTATTTTGTAAAATTTGAATTGCAAAATGCAACTACTTGTAACTTTAAAATTATGCTTATATAACTGCTCCATAATAAAAAATACAATTAGCATAACTGGAGTTCTAGAAATGGGTTGTAATCTCTATCCGACATCCCACAATGACGATTTACCAGTACTATTTTCTTGTTTCCTGTTTTATTAACGTCACTTATCTGATTCACTCTCTCTTTCGTGTTTATTTATTTATTTATTTATTCATTTATTTATTCATTCATCCATCCATCCATCTATTTATTTATAAAACGCAAAACACAAACCACTATAGCATGCCGATAGCATGTGAAAGTCTATAAAAAAACTGAGCATCACGGTGCAATGTGGTCAAAGAGGATAGGTAACACGAGTACATACTAACTTTTAAACGATCAAGAACGCTGTAGAGATGAGTATATATTCGCGTTAGGTAGAATGTATTTATTCTTACGAAAATGAGTATGCTCTAGTGGTTACGAGTATATAATCACAGGAAGTGCTCATACTCAAAAGTATAAACCTTGAGAAAGTACTTAAGCTTTATTCTTACTAAATATTGGAGCAACATAGATTAGATAATATTACCGTTATAACGTCAGTTAAAAAACATACGCTCTCCTGCATATGTTATTTCCTGTATGGAGGGGTTAATATGAACGATTCAACAAGGTTCATGACAACAATCACCTCCTACCTAATAGCCAAATTGGCTAGTCTCTTATATGAGACAACTCATCCTGCCTAAGGTATTCCGTGGTTTTCCTAAGGCGTAAGACAAATGTCGGGATGAGCCCTATAAGAAATGGGTCACGGACCTATATGCCCTTCCCCATATATATTCCCCTTTTCTTGTAAACGACGTATGCCCTAGTTCAGAACCTATAAATCGTCTATTAAATGTACGAGGTCACTCAATTAGTCGCAATTTGAAAGGACAGGGATCTCTCAAATTGCAGATTTAGATTTCATGGCGCTTCTTCCGACGGCCTTCACTTGCCTTGTCATTGAACAACAGATGACAGAGTATTCACGACTCCACTTGCACTGCGAAATGGCTAAGCCCCTTTCAATGTGCAAGATAACACCTGCCATCATAACGGCAAACATCAGCCATCTCCTCCTCGCCCCGTCCCGTGAACCCTTGATCACATTTCCGTCCCCCTCGCGTATGTGGTACCTAAGAGGTTACGTCCATTTTCGGTTATCCCCTTCAAAATTTTCTAGAGCTCCTTCAGTGGAGCAGCGTAACCCGGAGTGAGACTAGTGGCCAACAGGCTTGGAGCTGACATATTTAGTTTCGTACAGCCTCCAACCCCTTGCAAGGACGCGTTATGCGTACCTTTAAATTTTTCCTCCCAGTTATCCCCTTTCGATTTTTCGATTTTTTTTTTCGATTTTTCGACTATTTCCTTATCCAACAACTGCTCTGAAGATGGCCACAACACAGCGGTCGAAACGTCAGCCACCAACACCAAGACAACGCGGTAGAAGCCCTGAAGCTTATCCACACACCATGTACACCAGCCACGGAAGCCTACGCGAACACTAAACAAAAAAGTATTTTACTAACAACTTCAAATTAATGTAACATTGAAAATATTGAGACTTGAACAAATGTTTATATGACTTTTACTGCTCAGAATGTCTTCGGAAATAAGTTCCGTAAGTGACGGTAAATCCTCGTGAATCACGTACAAATTTTTAAAGTGTACTGCTGAAGAAATAACCATTTTCCTAACATTTTGCAGCACAGTATTAGGAGTTCAAACAATCTCTCAAAGAGTTCTTAGCAAGAGCAGTAGAGTGTTACTACATTCTAGAAATGTATTTCGTCTTATGATTTCCCTCTATTTATTATGTAGGTTTAGTGTGCATGTGATATATAAAAACAAATGAGAATCGATCCGCCAACATTATTAGTAGACTTCGAGACTTGGGACTCGATACAATAGTTTACTGTGCATGTACTACAGGTTGTTGACTCGCTGCAGGTAGTGAAAGGTAGAGATGTGTTGAGGTAACAACACAGTAAGGTAGTACGGTAGTATTTGAAAGCACACACATATTCTCCCATATTTACATTCTGAAAGTAAATATACATTACACAATGACAATGTCAAAAACATTTATTCTCCTGTCTTTTATAAGCATTTGTGTTTAATTATACACGGTGTTAATGGTGGAAATAAATATGTAACAATTTTAATTTCTTCATTTATCCTATTGGTCGTCTTTAGGAAGTGCAGTTACAGTACCGAATTGCAATGTACTACAAGATACATTCTCAGTGTCGCAAACGTAAATCCTTTTCGGTTATCTGCCAAACACAGTTTGTACTGTGAAAAGCTGCGCTCTACGTCGCATGACGTGTTAGGAGCAAAACGGAAAAACCTAACATCATTGCAGTCTCTAAGAGACAGTCCTTTATTCTCGGGTGACTCTATGTCCACTAATTTGCTGTTTATATTACACAATGTTCCATATCCGTTATTTTTACATAAAATTGATTTCCACTTCTGTTTTACACGTTCAGTAACCGGTGTACTTGATGTCTCATTAATTCTCTGTGTCATTTCCTCAACTAATTTCAGGGCTTCCGGCATCTCTTGCTATGACTTTTCTAACCGTGTAATAGTTTCAGACACAGTTTGAAAATAGGTTTGTATGAAAACCAAATTATTCATCAGAACCTTCAAATCCATAGCGTTTTCCTTTGCGTATTTGTTGGCATTCATTCTACAGAACCCCCCACCCACTGTACGCTTTACCACTATACTCAGTACGCCGTTATGCGGATTTCCCATTGAACTGCTCTATTGGGTCCGAAGTCTCGAAGCCTAATTATAAGTATAGGTTACTCAATCCATTTGATCAATAATGTGTTTTCAGAAAACGCTGCTTTGCAGATAACCTCTCAAAATATAAAAAGAAATGACGATAAATGGATCCGCCAACATAGTAAATATAGACTGCCCATTCCATTTGAACAGTGTTACAGTGGAATCGTAACCTGGTCCATAAATGAACAAATTAAGTTCTTTAACTTGCGAAAGTTTTGAAGGCGGAATCGATGTAACTTTCATAAGGGGCAATTTTGTAATTTTTTGTTCTGAATTTCCTCGAGTGATACACAGAAAAATATAACACGTTAAAAATGTAGTAATTAATAAAATAGTGATGATTCTGATGATATGGATAGAACGCGGCAAGTTTTTTTATTCATAGTCTCATAAGACTCTGGAGTTTTGAGTTCTAGTCTTCGTTTTCACGAGTACTTTTAAAAACGAAACACGGTCATAAAATTTCCAGCTAGCTGGAAATCATTTCAGTCGCTGAGAAGTGTGTAATTTTCTGGTCGGTTTCGAGGTGTGAAACATTGCGAAGATTCCAGGTAAATATTTGTTTGCACAATTTATATAATCGAATCAGAAAGTCAACTGTTCTGTTTACTTTTACAGCATGCAGAACCGCTTAATAAAGTAAAAATTTAACGCAGATCAATTCTGTTTGCACTTCCAATAAACATGAATGTTTGCAAGATTCGTATGTAACCGACACAGTCATCCATTTTACTGTGCTGCGATGACGATCCACGATATCTGCAATGGTTAATCAACCAGAAGGAATAGTCATGAAATTTGCTCTGTAAACCTGGAGATGAAGAATTATAATTTATGATTATACAGTGTGTCCGCAAAAACATTCCGGGGTTATAAACTGCTAGGCTATAGCGTCGCTGTCAGTTACCGGATTTATACGAAACTAGTTTCATTAGAAAGAGAAACTCGACCATTTTTGTGCCTACCTCAAAGACACTCGATGTGTGCACCACCTGTTACGCTGCACACATCAAGGCGATATTCCCACTCATGCCACACACGTTCCGACATATCTATAGGGATGGACTCGATGGCGGTAGTTATACGAAGTTGGAGCTCTTGCAGAGTTTTAGGTAGTGGAGGCATATAGACAAGATTCTTTATGCGACTCCATAAAAAGAAGCCACAGACGGTCAAGTCAGAAGACCTGGGAGGCCAGTTGCAGAAGAGATTACCTTGGTTCCCAGCGCGCCCAATCCATCTTCCTGCAAGTTGTTGATTTTGAACATTCCGTACATCAAGATGCCAGTGAGGAGGTGCTCTGTCTTGTTGAAAAAGAAATTGGTTGCCTTCTTCTTCTTTCATTTGTAGAAACAGCCACTCAGTAAGCATATCAAGACTTTTGAGGACTATGTAGGGGAGACTGTCTAATTTGTCAATATTTGAATTTTTGACACAGTTTGTAGTTACATATTCTGAAATTAAATATTCCTCCATTATGGAATGTGTTTAAACATTAAATCCCAATAAATCTCTGAAAGAAAATTCTACAAATCTAAATTACTCTACACACAATACATTAATAAATAACAAATGACATGTTTCCAGATTTGATACTTCATCAGGATAAATTGGCAATAGTACAGGGGTAATTAGGCAATAGGATTAAAAAGTAAATTTTTCAAATTAAAACAGTGGTACAAGGTTTATAAGTCTTAATTTACTGGGACAAGAACTCACTAAACATCATAAACTCAAAACAAAAGCAAAAAAAAAAAAAAAAAATTGAATGGATTTTTCCGAACTCTCTTATTAATTATATTGAAGGGTTGTCTTCTAATTTCTTTTTCCGATAGCCCAAACCCAAGTTCTTGCATTCTGATTACATATGTCACCAGTTTTTGCTCTCCCTCAACGGCTAGAGCTAGGGGTCGTCCTTTCTTGGGAATGACAATGTCATCGGGTCCTGAGGATGCATACAGAAACCCCTTTAAGTTGTTAAAGGGCACATTGTACTTCTTAGAAGCCTTATAAGTCGACCATCTAACTTTCAAAACACTCCCAACCGCAGCCCGCAAATCATCTTTGGAATATTTTTCAGAATAATGTCCTCGTTCCCTTGGCATATCTGCAACACACCACACACAGTGCTGCATTGAAGACTGTAAAATCCTCATACGTCCCTACTCTTAAATTTTACCATCGAGTACACATTCTTGTTCAAAGAGAGCAGCAATATATCACTATAAAGGAAAATGGCTAATTTACACTACCCTGGAGAACACATTTTTGCTAAGAAGAACATAAAACGAGCTAAGGCCTGATGAGTTATTAATAGAAGATATTAATTAAATAAATGGCTTACCTTATAATATGGAATCTCAGCTTTTGATATATAATGCACAAACAAATGTAGGTAATGAACAGGGAAAGGATTTATATGTAAATACATATTTACTTATAAAGCTAATATAATTTATATTTTGCATTATCTTTATGTTTCACAATGTGTAGGGTTGAAAATCCTACTTTTATTTTCCATATTTTTCCATATTTTAGAGTTTAGTACATATTTTCGTTAATTTCCATATATTTTCCATATTTCATATAAAACAGTCCATATTATATTAGGTTTAACAATAAAACAAAACAAAATTCCATTAATTTTTAAAAATACATTTCAACAATAGAGATTTAAACACATGTTCAGTAATCCCTTTAACATCAGAGTTATTTGAAAATTAGCAGTCCTATCAACAATGGGAAAGTAAGTTACAAAACTGTATTAATTTAATTTAAAATTTTTAACAGACTTCAGTTGTGCAGCTCAACAGTTAAATGCCAGTCAGAGTACACATAGGTTCAGTTTTGTAAATCATACTATAAAGACGGTAAATATGCCAAAAGTACGTCATTCAGTCAATTTAAAATCAAAACTAACAAGTTACATTTCAGAATTTAAAGAAGATGGTTTATCAACTGACAATAAAATATTATTTTGTAATTTGTGTCAGTGTGCAGTATCATCTACACAAAAGTTCCTGGTGCAACAACACATTACAACTAGTAAACATCAGGCCAACAAACAACTAAATTCCAAGCAGAGACAATTGTTTTTAACACAACCAACAACATCGAATGTAAGATCTGAGTTTAACATCGACCTGTGCCGTTCTCTCATCTCTGCTGATATTCCTCTTACAAACTAAAGAATAAGGTCTTCAGGGAATTCCTTGAAAAATATACTCAACATACAATCCCGGATGAGTCAACACTTAGGAAGACGTATGCTCCATCCATCTACGATGAGACAATACAGAAGATAAGAGATGAAATTAAAGATAGTTCAATTTGGGTTTCCATTGATGAGACTCCCGACAAAGAAGGTAGACTTGTTGGTAATGTAGTTATCGGTTTGTTAAGTGAACAATATTCTGAACGAATTCTTTTACATGATGATGTTCTATAACAAAACTATAGTTAAACTGTTCAACGAAGCTATGGGTATCCTGTGGCCAAAGGGTATTATGTACGATAACAAAAGATTTCCCCTTATATGGTCAAAGCTGGACAAGCATTATCTTTGTATATCCTAAATTGACTCATTTTACTTGTTTGCGCATGCATTTCATCGTGTGGCAGAATGGAGACTAAAGTAGATTTGTTGATTTCATCAGTGAAAAAGTATTTCTCAAAGCTCCCATAGAGTTAACGTGTTGAAAGAAATGTACCTGAAATTCCATTGCCACCAAAGCCAATTTTAACTAGATGGGGTACATGGCTAGAAGCAGTTGAATATTATGCCGAACATATAGACTCTATTAACAATGTTCTCCTTGCATTTGTGTGTGTGTGTGTGTGTGTGTGTTCTGAAGATGCAGTCTCAATTGATACTGCGAAAACAGTTACCTGTGACATAAGTTGAAGAATGACTTAGCTCACATTCAGCATACATTTTCATGCATCATAAAAACGCTCAAAGTCTCCAAAATAGGCACCTTTCACTATCTGAAAGTTTTGAAATTATAAATAGTACTTGGAACAACTGAATCGTGGTAGAGGTAAAGTTGCAGATGCAGTAAGAGCTAAGGTGGACACTGTACTTTCAAAAACCCTGGATATGAAGAACTACAAAAGGTTGTTGCTGTGATGAGTGGTGAATCAACAGTGAAGATTAACTGGACTTATCCCCAGCAGACATTGTGAAATTGAATTATGTACCAGTTACTTCTTGTGACGTCGAACGCTCTTTTGTCAGTATAAATCTATCCTCAGAGACAATAGAAGAAGATTCACTTTTCAGCACTTGAAAGAAATGTTTGTAACCTATTGTTATGGTAACAGACAATAAAAATTGTATTGTTGAAACTACATTGGAAGATAAGGTACGTCCATTATATTTTTTGTTTAGTTTGATTAAAATGTACCAATATTTAACGTACATAGTCTTTTTTATAATTTTAAGTCCATATTTAATTCCATATTTTGGTAAAAATCCATATTTAAATATTTTGGTAAAAATAACTACATATATATTTACATATTTCATATATTTTTAGTCCATATAAATCCGTTCCCTGGTAATGAACAACACTTTATTTCCGTCTTTGTATACACACGTCCACACAACCACCACGTCAACAGGAAGTATTCAACACTTCTTTCTATTAGTAACAATATCTGCCACTATAATGCGCTGATTCGGATGAAACGAAAACTAAAAGTACACGCAGATATTGCACTCTATGAAGGTGTCATTGAACTTCTTAAAACTCTGAGGAAATTTGGTAATAAAAGAAATACAAGAATATTGCCAAATTTCCCATATTGCCAAATTTACCGAGTTTCCCCTATTGTATTGTATTTGATTGCCAACATTTACATCCCTGTAATGTGGACCTCACAATTTTTGTATCCGGTGCCACAATTACGTTCATTACAGATATACCTTTTGTAGAAGCTCTTATAATTTGACTTCATACCCCATTTAAATTGATCATTATTCCCACCTTTAAAAACCTAACAACTTCATTTGGATCATTCAAAATTGCCACATTTACAACTTTGTTCTTGATTTTCAATACACTTATAAAATGAACACATACTGTTTCTAATAATACTTGTTACTAAAACATACTACCCCATTGTCCAATAAGTTCGTTATTATGTCCTTTTTCAGAACCCACTAATTTTCTACATATTATGTTTACTGATCTAGCTAGCCTCTCCACCAAACTCCTCACCTATTTTCAATTATCTCTGTCGTTTTACTTAACTTCCTATTATACTTCACTAATTCATTCAGAATTGCACTTTATCACTCTGTTCTTGATTTTCAGGTCACTAGACTATATCGAACACACACTGTTTCTAATAATACTTGATACTAAAACATATTACACCATTACATTGTCCAATATGCTCGTTATTATGTCTGTTTCATGTGTACCTTTCATTTTCCGATCTCACTAATTTTCTACATATTATACTACGCCATCCTAGCTAGCCTCCTCCCCATACTCCTTACCTATTTTATTCCCTCTATAAAACTGATCATCATTAGCAGAATGTCGTCTTCTGTAGCCAGATTACTTGATGACTCTTCCCCTGTTCTGGATACTTTGAGGACTATGTACAAACGCCTCCCGCACCTGTTCTACAGTTTCCACATTGACAGACCGTTTCCATGAATAGCCTTTCCTTTTATCACATACTCATTCATGTTCTAGAAAATCTCTATACCACTTCAGAATCGTTTTGTCGGTAGGTGCCTCATGATGAAAATTTCCGTCTGAAAGCACGCTGTACTCTTACTACACTCCGAGTACTATGGTATTCCAATACACACCAACTACGTTTCTGTGGATTCCCCATAAGCTAAATAACCCTCTAAGGGCCGATTGTATAAACCATTTAATCTTAGATCAGAGGTTAAATTGATCCTCATTCTAGCTGAATTTGGAATTTTGTGTTGTATAAAGTCTAGTCTGAGATTAATTTGTCTTAAACTAAAGTCAACTTTGACTCCGATTAAGTTAGATGATCCAAGTTCAGTTATTTCTTTTCTGTTTGAAATATACGAGTGACAGACTGTGCAAAAAGAATAACCATTATTATTAATATTAATACATATTATGGTGTATATATATAATACGTTTTCAATTCCTTGCCTTAATACACAAACATTCTTATATTTTATAAGGCTTTATCGTGTTCAGCAGTATCAAATAACATAACCTATAATTATACAGTACATATTATGTTTATAACAATTAATTATTAATGGATATGATGGGTACATTCATAAATTTCTAATTAACTGTATTACTAAACGAAAATTGTCGTTTTATAAAGCTTTATTATGTTTAGCAGTATCAAGCACCATAACATAATAACAATTTTGAAAACGGTTAGTCTTCTTCTTATTGTTCGCCATTATTTACAATGCACAAAACAAACCAGTGTCTCCAACAACAGAGTGTACGGAAAGTCTCCAAAAAGGAGTTGGAAAGTCGCTAGATTTCTCATTATTATTAATAAAGGAAGATTAAATTTTGTCACTATGTGGTGTTAAAAAGGTCGCTAAATCTTTGTTTAAGCAATACAAAAGTTAAAAGGAATTGTCTTTAAAAAAAAGAGGTAAAGTCGCTAGATTGGCAACACTGCACAAACCTGTATAACATTGCCCGCGCATCACATACTTCACCTGTTTATGCTTTGTTGCCAAATCCTTTTCACGTGAACGATTGCATTTGAACCAAGGTAATTTGATCGCGGAAAAGTTTTATACAATAGAAGTGTCTGAACTCGGTTCACTTTCCGAACTTCGATCAAAGTTGATCTTTAGTCAGGGAGTTTTATACAATTGGGCCTAAATGTTGCAGAATTCACACAGACTTGAAAATTTAACAGGCAGTTCATTTAACACAATTTGCTTATATCCAACGAGGCCGGAGGGAAAAATACCTTTAGGGAGGCCGAGACGTAAATGGGAAGATAATATTAAAATGGAATTGAGGGAGGTGGGATATGATGATAGAGACTGGATTAATCTTGCACAGGATAGGGACCGATGGCGGGCTGTTTGAGGGCGGCAATGAACCTCCGGGTTCCTTAAAAGCCAGTAAGTAAGTAAGTACATATTTTTAATTTTAATGCCTCAAACTTTCTAGAGGAGCGTATGCCTTCACGCCCTTATGATCAACCGCTCCTTTTGATACTACTAGCGCCGGTTATTGATAATGTTGCTAATAATTTTATTAATGCTATTTATATGCTATTGTTGTTGTTAGTGCTGTAACTATCATCCTGTTGTTTTCACTATAGTATTTTTAATATAATACTAATCATCTGAAATTTAAGTCACACATTTCAACGACTTTTCACTTACAAACTACCACTTCTATTTCTTTCAATTGAGTTGTAGGGGAGAAGTGGGTACAGCAAGACAGGGAGAACAGTGAGACATTTTTTATTAGAGGTAAATTTTGATGTTGAGATGTTGGTAACAGTGGAGTTGTGTGTTGCATGAGTAAAGTAACAGTATTTTCATACTCGATTTGATTCTAGTTACAAAGGTGAGTGATGAAAAAATAATTCGTAATTTTTCACTCTAGAAGTAAAATTTTGGCTTGTGTTTAATGAAGGTTATATTGGATATACAATTGAGATATAAATGTCAATGTTTTGTTACCTAATACTATGGTATTTGAGATTATGTTTGGCAAGGTTTCGTCTTTCTTGTTTTAATTTTGAAGTGATGGCGTCATTTTAAAATGAACTATGCGTAAAGGGATCAGTGAGACATGCCATTGAAGGGTACACTGAGACGTCTCACTGTTCCCATGTACCAATGATTTGCAAAAACAAACTGTACTTATATTACATTTACCGGTAACTAATATTAAAAATGAACATACTAGTAACAAATTTAGGAACTATAGCTTAAATTAATGGATACATTATATTTTAATGATTTCACAAATAAAAATTATTCACAAAATTTAAGAAAATTAAAAAAAACAATAAAGAATTACATTAAATTCTTATAATTATAAGCTTTGTTTTCACCAAAAATTCATCTCATTTTTTCGCAAAAGTTTGAAATGTCATGGAAAATTCACTTTTCCAATGTTCCAGATGTTTCAATGGTTTCGAAGTTAGACATCAAAATGATTCTAAATAAGCCTACAGAACATGTCAAGATAAAGAAATAAATGTAAATCATTTCAATGTCCGTTAATAGACACTGTGGTGTCTCACTGTATCCTCCTGAATGGGAACAGTGAGACATTTGCATTTTTTGACAAACACGTATTATATATTATGTCCTTTATCTATTAACATTTTTGTTTATGCATTATTATATTCCATGTTTTAATGTCTATTTCTATTGCACTTGATTTTTAACATACTTGAATTATCACTTGCATAAATATGTCTTAAGATTTTGTGTCTCACTATACCCACTACTCCCCTACGTGACTGAAAACTGGAATGAAGTTTGCGAAAACAATATAATACTTTATTCTGTTTACAAGAACATGGAAGTACGTCCATTGCAGTGAAGAATTATTTCCACGACATAAAAACCATTAAAGGAAGAAAAGTGAAAAGTTGTAGACTAAATGGCACAGAAAGAGAAAACCTGAAATTGACATCATTTTATAAGTTGTCTTATTTGAGTGAGTTGTTTTCTTTGGCGAGGCTTCTATTTTCTTGTGAGGGTTGAAAATTGGAGTAGGAAAACATAATGGGCGGTATCTGCCAGTTCATAAAATTTAATTCCAGTAGGATTTCTTTCAGTTTTCAATTAAGCTTTTCAAACTTTCCTCCCGTTTGCAGTGTAGCGTTTGATAACTCATTATTTCAGAGGGACAGTAGAGAAAATAATTGCTTCGTAAATGTCTTTAGTGGGAAGTCGTCCTTAATTTGATAATTTTACGAGACATCGTCAGAAATAGTTAAAGATGATAGCACAAAAAGGCGATGCGATAGAATTGAAGAAAGGGAACGATTTAATGGAGAGACATATTAAGAAGTAATGAACATAGTTGAAATTAGTATATCATAATAACTCTAGCCTGGTTCAGACTGGGGATTTGGAGATTAAGAAATAATAGAGGTAATATACCTCAAGGCACGTGCCCATTATGTGGACATACGGAAGTGACATTCATATTGTTTTTGAATATCAATATACAAAAGAAATACGGATGAAATTAATAAATGAAAAGTTCCTACAAATGAATAAAGAAATAGCTATAAGAGAAGTCATGAATAATAATAACATAAAATTACAAAGGCAAATAAATAGGTCTATATCTTTTTTTGGTAAAAAAAAATAGAATAGAAAGATTAAATGAA
This sequence comes from Periplaneta americana, assembly GCA_025594305.2. Taxonomy (NCBI): domain Eukaryota; kingdom Metazoa; phylum Arthropoda; class Insecta; order Blattodea; family Blattidae; genus Periplaneta; species Periplaneta americana. The sequence continues at coordinate 14,818,579 of JAJSOF020000039.1, read as the reverse complement.
ATAGCTAGAATTGAAGGATAAAAAATTTGGATAAGAAAAAATGGTTTAATTTTTTGAATAGCACTATCAATAAATAAAATAAAATACATATTCAAAAGTTTTAAATATACTAGAATAATGGAAGATTTAGATATTGTGAATTTTATTAGTAACAACAATGTAATTTATTCGTCACAACAATAATTCTTTTCTACAATTCACCTTAAACGCTCTCGTCAACAATTGGATCTTCACTCAACACAGTATTTGTTATAGCACTCCACCGACGACAATGACAATTTACTTGGACTATTACGCACAACAATGAACTGTTAATCTTAACTAATATTTACAAAGCACTATTTACAAATCAGAACTATCAGTTCTCAGTTCACAGTTCTTCTATCTCAGTCACTCGAGTTCACAGTTCTTCTATCTCAGTCACTCGAGTTCACAATATCTCGAACCACAGACCTTCAGAGACAGTTCACTGTACTCGAACTCGGGTCCCTCCAACTGCGGTCCACTGCACTCGAACTCAGGTCCCTCCAACTGCGGTCCACTGCACTCGAACTCAGGCCTTCGGCTGCTGACGCAGTTGCGGACGCACACTCGAGTCGAACTCCGGTACACAAGACTGGCTTCCTTGCTCTGGCTTTCTCACTGACTGAATAACTGAAAACTCTCGAGTTCGCTGGCGCTTTTTCTTTTATAGCAAAATCATAGTTGCGAGAAATTTCTACAGGTGTGTAGAGAATTATCTGGATATCTCCACTTCGACGGACTTCTCGAAGAGTCGGGAAGGTCCGTTCCCCATTCACTGCGTACGCAGCAGTTGCGCGCGCAGCCTCGCTCCACTCTCTCGCCGCGTTGGCCCTTTCCCCTCTCCGCCGCGCGCCATTCCTCCGTGCTCCGCGCGATCTGCTTTCTTGCGGGACGCTGGTCGTGAGTTCGAATCTCACGTCGCTGTCACAATATGATAGCTGCACATTGCAGATTGAAACGTGAAGTACATCTTAGGCAAGTGAGCAAAGACTAATTGTAACAACATACTAAAATGAGTTGAGCCTTGCACAAAACTAGACGCAAGTACAAGATAAAACATCTTATATTAAATAGTTAAGTTTAGAAATTATATTACAAATTGTATATCTATATGTCAATTATATAGTATGTAATGTAAGGCTTCAATGATTATATGTATGTATATTTTTCTTTTTTTGTCTGTGAACTATAATAAATATGTCTATATCATAATAATTAGTCTTAGAATGGAGAGACAATAAAAATTGAAAAGTACATTGCCTGAAACGTAGTAAAATCCTCATAAAATAGGCTCTCAAATAAGTTCCAACAGTTGAAATAGGTATTAAATAGTGAAGAGCAAACAATAGTTTGTCTCTTAGTGTGTAGTATATGAGCACTGTACATAAATATTAATCATCATTCGTTTATTCTAAACCATGCCACACACATGGAGACTTCTTCATGGATTTACTTATATTGTCTTTTGTTTTAATGCAAGAAGGAGCGTGTGAGTGTCTAAGGCCGATTTCAGCAAGCTTATTTAATTTTAATTGTTACTTAAAGAATGACGACTTCCTCGCCATGACGAAAATAATTTTCGTTACTGTAGGATTAATTATTTAAATGACCAAATATTGGCCAATTAACTTTAACGTAGATTAATGAGAGCTTAAATCCCAATTTGTGTTGGTGAAATGCACTGTCCCTTTAAGTGTTAATTAAAAAGACTTATTTAAGCTCACCTTACCACCACCATAATTTTGATTAAGGTTAGGACCTACATTATTGTATTGAAAATGTATTGTTTATTGTTACAATTTTACATATTTATGTTTTTGACTGTTATGATGTTAATTTCAATGGTAAAAAGGAATATTAAATTTTCAGTACTTTTATTGTAATAGAGTAAATGTACACCTACAAATGCAATTTGCTTACCGAATAGCGATATATCGATAATCGCTCGTTATATCGATATATTTTTGGAATAAATATATATACAGACGTGGACAAATTATTAGCAAAATTGAAGATTTTTATTATATATTTTTACAAAATATGATTCTTCAATTTAGACTACACTTGACATTTTTGCGTATTTCCAAATTATTAGCAAATTGAAGATTTGTACTGTATACTTTTAGAAAATTTAACTCTTCAATTTGGACTACATTTGATATTTTTGCATATTTACAAATTATTAACAAAACTGAAGGTTTTTATTATATATTTTTACAAAATTCGATTCTTCAATTTGGAATACAATTGACATTTTGGATATTTTTTCAAATTATTAGCAAAACTGAAGATTTTTATTTTATAGTTTTACAAAATTTGACTCTTCAATTTAGACTGTAGTTGACATTTTCGCTAATTTACAAATTATTAACAAAATTGAAGATTTTTATTATATATTTTTACAAAATTTAACTCTTCAATTTAAACTACAGTTGACATTTTTGCATATTTCTGTCTACTGTAATGATAGAAAAATGCAAAATTGTCAATTGTAGTCTAAATTGAAAAGTCAAATTTTGTAAACAGAATTATCATAAAAATCGTTAATTTTGTTAATAATTTGTCCACGTCTGTATATATCGATTATCGAAATTAGGTTTGCAATATATTGCAATATCAATATATCCGTATTTAATTTCTTTCCTCCATCACTATTCAAAACATGCTGCTCACCGTGGTAAGTGTATTATTATTAGTACCTATTACGGACAGGAAATTTTCAATTTTGCAGAATATTTTAATATGACAACTTTTTTTAATGTGATGAAAGTGAACTTATGCTAGATTTCTACATTATGTAACATCGAGATTCTAGATGCAGAATCGGTTGTAATTATGCTAGATCTAGCACTTGGATGCTAGATTTGGACACACAGTGACTTTTCAAATCTTGATGCCAACTTCATTATGCAACATGAACCAATTGTTCGCATAAGACTATCGGTTGCTTTGTTTAACGACGATACAGGGAGCATAAGCTAATTACTGCAGTTTGTAAAGGAACAAGGTGCTTTGTGGCGGAGACGCCCATGGGATGCAAGTGGCGGGAATTGATACTACGCGAATCAAACCCAGATATCAATTACTGGCTATGTCCCTTAATAGGTCTTCCTGATACATATGTAGATGCTCACTACATATTAATTATCACTAGGGCCAGGATTTATATGCACAAAAATTCTGATATATGCAAAATCAAACCAGAAATATGCAAAAACATGCAAAATCAGTTTATTTAACATATCAAGTTTCGGTAACAATTGTCAAAAGTTCCAGATACAACACTATGCGCAAGTGCAGTGCATTATGGGAACACCTTATTGCCTACAAACAAGGTGATTCTCGACTAAAAGTCGGCCCATATTTTGTTTCTAGAACTGTACAATTGAATAGCTATTTGTTAAAAGGACCAAAGTGACATTTTTTTTCCGAAAATCACTTTTACAGCTTATAATGTTCTTTGAGCATAAACACATTCATTTATGTTAAAAGAATCGACAAATGTGCATTGTAAGCGACAACTAGACGGCATTCAATATCGCGATTTTTGTTACAAGGGCGAAAGTGTAGGACATGTGCCCTTTTAACAAAAAACACTATGCACTTGGAAACTTAGATATTGGCTTAACTTCATCAATTAAGTTATTTAAGTTAAAGGTAATAATGAGGCTTGTGGGGTCATTGTTGCAGTACATGTGTTCCAGAACACATAGCTTTATAAGACGTGTACTTACTTACTTACAAATGGCTTTTAAGGAACCCGCACGTTCATTGCCGCCCTCACATAAGCCCGCCATCGGTCCCTATCCTGTGCAAGATTAATCCAGTCTCTATATCATCATTTCCCATCTCCCTCAAATCAATTTTAATATTATCCTCCTATCTACGTCTCGGCCTTCCCAAAGGTCTTTTTTCCTCCGGCCTCCCAACTAACACTCTATACGCATTTCTGGATTCGCCCAAACGTGCTACATGCCCTGCCCATCTCAAACGTCTGGATTTAATGTTCCTAATTATGTCAGGTGAAGAATACAATGCGTGCAGTTCTGTGTTGTTGTGTAACTTTCTCCATTCTCCTGTAACTTCATACCTATTAGCCCCAAATATTTTCCTAAGCACCTTATTCTCTAACACCCTTAAGGGAAGAGGATGGTATTTTTTGGTGAAAAATGAGTAAATTTTCAAAAAACAATTTTTTTCCTTAAAATACTCTGTGATATGTGTAGAATACATTGTATAATATTTTGTGGGTATTTGTCCCTTATCAGTTGTTGAGACGCCATTTTTAAACTTCCTGCGCTCTGGATTTTTTAATGACACCGCCCTTTTGTTTGTTGTTTCCGGAACTTCATTTTTTTTTTCAAAACCAAATTTTTCTTTAAAATACTCCGTGATGTGTGTGGAATACATTGTATAACATTGTGTGGGTATCTGTGTCCTTATTGGATGTTGAGACGCCATTTTTCAAGTTCCTGCGCTCTGGATTATTAAATCACACCCCCTTTGATTGCTGTTTCTGGAACTTTACTTTTTTCGCTACATAGCCAGACAAAAATCGATATAATTTTTGAACTATTAAAGATATATGAAGGAATTTAGAATACACATTCTCTAGACTACTGGGAAACTTTTCTCTGTAACGGAATTTCCCTAATTGATTTCATTTTAAAAATAAGTCTCTCTGTTTGCAAGAAAGAAAATAAAAAAAATGTTATTAAATTTTAATTGTTTATTTTACAAATGTAGGAACTAATATCAAATTTCTGTTACAGACAGTTTGTAGAGCGTGCGTTTACAAATTAATTGTAACATAGTGTTTGAATTTATCTTTAAAAATGGCTTAGATATATCGAGTTTAGTAAAATCCTGCATTGGGTACATTTTTTTTTTCAAATCTGCCTCCCAAATAATTTATTCAGAATATTTATATTTTGTTGAGTTGCTATAGCCATGAGCTCTCTACATACAAAAAATTAATATTTTACACCAAATAAGAAAAAAGTTTTAAAAATTACTATCCTCTCCCCTTAATCTCTGTTACTCTCTCAAAGTGAGAGTCCAAGTTTCACAATCATAAAGAACAACCGGTAATATAACTGTTTTATAAATTCTAACTTTCAGATTTTTTGACAGCAGACTGGATGATAAAAACTTCTCAACCGAATAATAACAGGCATTTCCCATATTTATTGTGTGTTTAATTTCCTCCCGAATATCATTTATATTTCTTACTGTTGCTCCAAGATATTTGAACTTCTCCACCTCTTCAAAGGATAAATTTCCAATTTTTATATTTTTCATTTCGTGCAATATTCTGGTCACGAGACATAATCATATACTTTGTCTTTTCGGGATTTATTGCCAAACCTATCTCTTTACTTACTTCCAGTAAAATTCCCGTGTTTTCTCTAATCGTTTGTGTATTTTCTCCTAATATATTCACGTCATGCGCATAGACAAGCAGCTGATGTAACCCGTTCAATTCCAAACCCTCTCTGTCATCCTGGACTTTCCTAATGGCATACTCTAGAGCAAAGTTAAAAAGTAAAGGTGATAGTGCATCTCCTTGCTTTAGCCCACATTGAATTGGAAACGCATCTGACAGAAACTGACCTATACGAACTCTGCTGTACGTTTCACTGAGACACATTTTAATCAGTCGAACTAGTTTCTTGTGCTGCCAAACTATGAAAGATATAAATATAGTATTACTTGAAATTCATATTTAGAACATATGAAATAACCTACTACAATATTTTTAACCTTTGAGACATCATAGTTCAAAAAGATACTTTTTTTTTTTTTTTGCATGGAATGACCCATCCGAGACAACTGGAATGTTTTCATAGTGTTGACCATAACCAAAGGAGTTAATATTTCTGAATCTATTTTCGGTGCTGCATAACTCCTTAATATACAGCGGTACACAAATAGAACCATTTTACGACAGACAGGAAAAGAAACTTTTTCCGACATGTCTGAGTTACGTTATACTGATAATTTCCTGAAATAGTATGAAATAACGATTGATAGTTAGCAATATCATGAGAAAACCTGCCTGTTGCCCCCTTTTTTTATTACTGTACCGCAGATTCCACTCCCATTCGCCTGAAATCGAATCTGCATCTCTAACCTTCACATACAGGTGAACTGTGCAACCTGTAAAATATACTCAACTTGAGTGGCTGTAAAGTAATGTTTGCGTTGAAAAGAATCCACGACGCAAAACTTGCAGGAAGAAAGTCTCTGCATTCAGATACAAGCTTTCAACTAAGCCGTTTGAATGTAACTTGCAGCAATGTTAGAATACAAGTGAATAGCAAACGTTGTCCGCTATACGCTGTAGAATGCGCCACTGTCGAGGCTCAGTGCAGGCAACTGCTGTATTGATTGTGTGGGACGACAGGGGGTTTCCAATTGCGCTGTATCAACTGATGAGTATTGTATAAGCACAAATTTGATCCTAGTTTTTAATTCATTTATGTAGCAATGTTGAAGGAAATAATCTAGATATGACAACAGCCAATTTCAATACATGATATTAAATAGTATCAATATAATACTAATAATACATTATTATTATTGTTATTATTATTATTTTATTTATTTATTTAATAATAATTTATTTATTTTATGTGAGAGGATTAAGGTCATAAGGCCTTCTCTTCCATCCTAGCAGATAGAACATATAAATACAAAAAAGAAATACAAACACCGATGAAAATAATACATATTAAATTAAAGCCCTGTAGAGGGTCAACAGAGTCAAAAGAACACTGTAGAGCTCTCATCGAGCTAATAAAAAAATAAATAAAAAAAACAGATATAGCATTGATGATAGTGATAATAGGGACTTCAGCAGTTTAAAAACAGGTTAATGATACACAAAGTATATATTGCTGGTTGTGTTTGTAAAGAAACTTCCTTCGCCTAGTCCCGAAAGACTGCCCATTCGACTTCATACTAGTGATCGGTTGTCTGATAGTTGATAGCTAGCATTGCAAGAGTACAGGCGGGTACGAATCTACGTGCTCAATTACTATGCCGGAAGTTTCACTGAAAAAAAGAGGATAAATTAAAGAAACTTGTGGAAGTATACGAAAGTAAGTGCTTTTGTACAGATAGCATTAATATCACATGTAACGCGTGCCACACTGTAATAAAGGGCGAGAGTCCCAAATACATAGAACAGCATATCAAAACTCAGAGACATGAAGCTCATTTACAATTATTCATACGTAACGAGAAGGAAGCAAGCGCGCCTGCTGTTTCAAATTCTGATAGACACAATGATTTTTTCTGGGATTTGTGTGAAATGATGGTGAGCTCCAACATTCCTTTTAACAAGTTGGAAAACCCCCACTTCAAGAATTTTATATACGGGCAGAATTTCCCCGTCTGAAACAACTTTACGTAAAGGATATTTAATGTCATGTTACTTTGATTGTTTGTAGTAGATAATCCCTCAAAATGAAGATGAAAAAAGTGTGTCGGTGCAACAAAAGTTTAAAAACATTCTCAAGAAAAACGTTGGATTTTCCAAACTTTGTGAAATTCGAAATAAAACAACAAATCGAATACACAAAGCTTTGAACAGTATTGACAGTGATTGTGATACTGTGTGGTGCATGGTTGAAGTTTGCCACCACCACATCATGTGACGTTGAAAGAACCTTTTCTCAGTTAAAAAATTGTTTGTCAGAAAATAGAAGAAGCTTTTCATTTGATAATTTAAGAATTTATGTTGTGGTTCATTGCAACAAATCATATGATTCGTGTTTGTAAACAAAATAGTATGAGGAATAACTACTGTAATTCCTAACACATGAATGTGTAAGATTTGTTTTTGCAATTAATATTATATTTCTGTACTATTTTGCAGTTCACTTTGTCCAATGTAACGTAATCATTTTATTATTACTCTAAAGTTTGGGCGAGAATTTATTTTTGTCGTAGTCTGTACTGGAACTCCCGTGTACGTATCGTATGCTCACTGTGTGTAAAGAGCGTCAGGGTTCAATAAACCTCCTTTCATACTTAACCTGTAAGCATTGTTTACCTGCTGAAGTCCCTGGCTTTGGTGATAACTGATAATAATAATAATAATAATAATAATAATAATAATAATAATAATAATAAATACATTACACATTAATTGTCAATTTTACAACAGCATTGTTACAATATTTACTATATGTCATGGGTTAAGCCGAAGTTGCGCAACCTGACAGGTGTTCAACAAGCAATTCCATGAACTAGAATGTGATTTTTTAATTTAAATTTGAATTTTGATATTGTCCGACAGTCTCTGACGTGGTCAGGGAGAGAATTCCAGAGGCGTGGAATAGATATGCTGAAAGATGATGAGTAGAAGGATGTTCTGTGCAGAGGAATAGAGAGAAGGTACATGTTCTGGGTTCGAGGTAGTGAAAGGTAAACAAAACGAGATGCTAGGTAAGAGGGTGTGGAGGTGTGGATGATTTTAAATAGTAATAAGCAAGGCTCGGAACTTGGGGACTTGTGTCGTGTGCATGAGTAAGGTTACAAGTACAACGTACACAAAGCTCACGCTGCAAGTGCTCAGGGACAGTCGTGTGTACTAAGAAAGTGGCCACAACTAATGACAGGAAGACGGACGAAAAAACTGTTATGTCGAAGCCAATGACATTCAGAGAATTAAAGGTAAACGGTCTGATTGAGGAAATAGAAATTACGTGTTATTTCGAATGGGTATTATAGAAGTTTGAAAATACATTTTGTTTTAAATTTAAGATACAGAATTTCGTGGAGAATTCGGAGGAGATACATTATTTTTTTTCGAATGGAGAGTTTATATTTTGTAAGTTGTGCCACACACAAACTAGAGGCTGGAAACGAAATTCACTGAAAGGCATTGCAGTCCCTCAAATTGTAGAAAAGTCTGTCCATTGCCATGGATCGAAACGTAGAGAGGCTTGCCCTACTAGTGACACACTAATTGAAAACTATTTTCGAGAAAAATTTAGGATATACTTATCTTTCTCAGATACGAGATCAGCTAGCAACTGCTGAAAATCGAACAGAAAACAGTAACAGTCAAAACATTTAGTATTTTAAGTCTGCTACCGAAAAATCTTCGAATGTACGTAGCCACACACTGTAATAAAATGTACACATCAGAACAGTAAATTTGATATATTTCTCATGTTTATTTTTATTATATATATATGCTATGAAATTACGTGTTTCAACCCACCATAATATTATCAATATGTTGTTGCAGCCAGAAACCACTTTTGTAGCAGACCTGACAGTACCTCCGTGCTGGAAGCGGGAGTTTGTTGACATTGAAGTCCGGTCGCTTAGTCACGTGCAAAGACACAAGTCCCCAAGTTCCGAGCTTTGGTAATAAGAGAGTTGAAGAATCTTCTTTCTTTAAGTGGAGTCCAAGACAACAATTCTAGTGACGGTGTTACATGATCGAATTTTCTAATGTTACAAACGAAACGAACGCAGATATTGTGAACACGCTGTAGTCTATGGGCAAGATCAGTATTTAGATTCGTGAATAGAGAATCGCAATAATCGAAGTGGGGCATCACTAAAGTTTGAATCAGGTTCTTTTTAAGGCTGAGAGGTAAAACGTTGGTTAAGTGTCTGAGGGAATGACTAATGGAAAATGTTTTCTTACATATGTAGGTCACTTGACTTTGAAACTTTAAATTTGAATCTAAATATACCCCTTAATATTTTACTGTCTTACTATACAGTGTCTATCATTCTTATTCGTACATATTTAGTTAAAACGAATAACACAACATTCTGTACAAAGTAATTATATTTATACAGTAATACTAGTGTACTATGTTTTAAAACAATTTCTTAGAGCGTTAATTTACAACCAGCTTTATTTTAATCTCTAAATAACACTAATATTAATAAACATATTACTTTGAAAATGAAATAGTATGTCATTTATATTCGTACACTTGAGTAATGTTGGCATATTCGGGGGTCCGTGCCTTAATGGTAACAGTGAGTGGAACGTAAACAGTACATTAGCCCGTGCTGTAGAGTTTGTTTTGCTTCAGCAGTCAGTTCTGTTCAAAATGGGCAAGTTGAAGGAACTCAGTGCCGAGCTAAACGGGACGATACTTAGACTGACTCCTAAAGGTTATTCTTTAAGCAAAATAGACAATATAATAAATAAAAGCCATTCCAGAATACCATATGTGGTTAATGAATTCTAATATCGTGGATCTACTGCAAATCAGAAGAGGAAACCAAAAGAAAAAAATACTTAATGGGAGGGAAGAACATTTTATCATAAGACAGATAAAATCAAATCAACTATTAAGTGTGCCTGAAACTACGTCCTCTCATGACACAAACCACAAGGAAGACTGTTAGTGAATCAACGGTGCGGCGTGTTCTATATAAATATGGATTTCATGGTAGAGGGATAAGGAAGAGGCCCTTAATAAGTAGGAAATATCGAGTTTCAAGAATTAAATTTGCTAAAGCTCATGTAAATAAGGAGCAAGAATTTTTGGACAGTGTTATTTGGTCGGATGAGACCAAGGTTAATCTTTTCGGATCCGATGGTGCCCATGGAGTGTGGAGAAAGAAGAATAAGGCCGACGAAGTGGATAACACTCTTTCCACTGTGAAACATGGATAATGATTTGGTGCTGTATGTCCTCGAAAGGCGTGGGTAATATCGACTTCATTGATGGAATTATGGACAAAATGGCCTATAACAATATCTTGAAAAATAATGTCAAGTAAAGTGTAATATAAATAGGTTTGCCGTCTGTCAACATTTTCCAACAAGACAACAACAGCAAACATACGGCCGAAATAAACAAACACTGGTTGATATGGAACGTCCCGAAGCAACTTCATACTCCTCCTCAATCACCCGATCTGAATTCCATCGAGCATTTATCATTAAGATTTAAGGAAAATGAACATACAAATATAATTTCGTCCAAAGAACACCTCAGATGTGTTGTGCTGAAAGAATGGCGAATGTTCACTCCCCAGCAATGTAAAACGTTGGTAAATTCCATGCAGAGATGGTGCCAGGCAGTGATCAAAGCCATAAGATATGCAATCATATAATATTAGCACGTAATTGTTTGTTATTTATGTGTAGTTGTTTAATTTTGTTACTAAGTGTACGACATAAATGACAGGTGAAGAAATTCTATTTTTTGTTAAATTGTATTTATTTACATGTTTATGATATATATGGAGTGTATTTTTTGTTTTACTTGTATTCATAATAATTCTGCTGAACAGAATTTTCAAAGATAAATATAATACTTGCATTTCATGTGTCTTTTATCACTAAATTTGTTACATATTTTCACCTGTACGAATAATACTGATAGACACTGTATGTAATTGTAGTATTATTTATTTTTGTATTTGATACAGTGCCTAGATCTATTTTGTTTAATGCTCGTTGGTGGCCCATTATTATAGCTTGTGATTTGTATTATTATTATTATTATTATTATTATTATTATTATTATTATTATTATTATTATTTAAGTAATAAAATATAACTTGAAAAGACGTTATGCTGCTCACATCTGTAGAAATGTTGCCAAATATAATAAAACTTTACAGTCAGTCAACGTCAAACTTTTACACAGACAGTAAATACTTAGGCCTACTTACAAATGGCTTTTAGAGAACCCGGAGGTTCATTGCCGCTCTTACATAAGCCCGCCATCGATCCCTATCCTGAGCAAGATTAATCCAGTCATATCTCACCTCCCTCAAATACATTTTCATATTATCCTCCCATCTACGTCTCGACCTCCCCAAAGATTTTTCGTCTGGCCTCCCAACCAACACTCTATATGAGCTATTCCATCTCAAATCGACCGAAATATAGAGAAAATTGACCTTACAATTTCTAAATACAATAAAACTTTTTTTGTACTTAGAGAACTGTGATACAACGCTTTGTGCAAAGTTTGAGGGACAAGAACTTCATAGTGTTTTAATTAAAAATATTTAAATTTATCGTATTTTCATAACATTTGCAACTTTAAACTGTTGTAGCTCCGAAACCCTTTCACCCAATGATCAAAATCATAGTTTATTTTGATGCTGAGAAATTAAAGTTTATATTGACATATAAACAGATTTTCTTACTTTTTTATGGAAATAGAGAAATTTAGATTGTTCCTCATTAAGATGCCTTTGCCAAGGAAAAATATTTTAAAAATATATAGTTAGATTCTGCATTGAAAGTACAAATAAACACATATTTTTTTTACTGATGGCACGTTGATAAAGTATTGAAAATATCAAATAAAGAAAATAAATAGTACACCTTGAACTAACAGCTGACTGTGAGGCGGGAGCTAGCCGAGGTAAGCAAAGCCAGGAGACATAAACACGTGATGTGTCGTCTAGCAGTCATGGCTGTGCTAGCTTTATCACAGGTTTTCATAAACACAGGAGTAAAATGACGCCCAACGCTCGCTTATCTTCAGCTCTCGGCCAGTGCGTGCGGTACTGCGCTGTTCAAGTATAGGCGTGTGAAAATAGTCTATTTAATAGCTTCGAAACTTATTGCCATACCACTATGCAAACAATACCAAATCCCTCTTAATAATGCAAGGTTTTTTCTCAACATTTTTTTTTTTTTTTACATTTTTACAAATTGGCAAAAAGCCTGAAAGTAAGTAAACTCAGATTATCTGTCTCTCTGTATACAATAAAAATGAGGATTAGTTCTTAACATAACTTACCAGATATCAGCTTCAAAATGAGCTTTCGTTCAATGTTCTGCAGTAAATGATTCCAGAGTTCTCAGTGCTGAAAGAGGCTTATTTTTATAAAATACGCTAAATTTGTCGCTCAATAATACGAAAACCGTTTGACTTTCGATAGTATATATTTGAAAATGCACTCTCCTCAGCACCTTGTATAAATAGGGAAAAAATTAGAGTATAAAAGAAAGTTTTTACTGATCGATTTCATATGGAATGGCCCTATAGCAGAAGAGAACGAAGTCTGGAAGATTGCTTGTAGCTTTCCTATTTTTTTGTTTTATGAAAAATTCTGCTATAGGGGTGACAAAACAATACTTTGAATACGTTATAATATTTTATATACTTATTTATTTATAATAATATAGATGTGGTGATATGGAATAGCCCATATGCATTTCTGGATTCGCCCATACGTGCTCCCCACATGTCCCCCTGAGCAAGATTAATCCAGCCATTTTAATATCTTTATCAAACGTCATTTCTGGATTTTAATGCCATATTCTGGATTTAATGTTCGTAATTATGTAAGGTGAATAACACAATGCCTGCAGTTCTGCGTTGTGTAACTTTCTCCATTATCCTCTAACTTCATCCCTCTTAGCTCCAAATATTTTCCCGGTACATCCAATATAGATATACAAAATAATATATTGGCTCTGAATCATAAAATAATCACAGAATTCCTAGTATGCTTCGAATACTTCCGGCAATCATTCTAAGAAAGAGTGAATAAGTTATAAATTCTGTTGGAATATAGACATTGTGAGAACTATAAATCGGATACAATAAAAACAAAGTATTGAAGAGAGCATTCTCGATTGCTATTTGAATATTGTCAAATATTAATAAAATATACACATTGTAATAACGTTGACATATTAATTTGAACTGCTATGAAATTAGCAACGTGACTTCGTAATATCAGTGTCATTATCAAAGCTCGGAACTTGGAGACTTGTGTCTTTGCACGTGACTAAGCGACCGGACTTCAATGTCAACAAACTCCCGCTTCCAGCACGGAGGTACTGTCAGGTCTGCTACAAAAGTGGTTTCTGGCTGCAACAACATATTGATAATATTGTGTTAGGTTGAAACACGTAATTTCATAGCATATATATATAATAAAAATAAACATGAGAAATATATCAAATTTACTGTTCTGCTGTGTACATTTTATTACAGTGTATGACTACCTACATTCGAAGATTTTTCGGTAGCAGACTTAAAATACTGAGTGTTTTCACTGTTACTGTTTTCTGTTCGATTTTCAGCAGTTGCTAGCTGATCTCGTATCTGAGAAAGATAAGTATATCCTAAATTTTTCTCGAAAATAGTTTTCAATTAGTGTCACTACTAGGGCAAGCCCCTCTACGTTTCGATCCATGGCTATGGACAGATTTTTCTATAATTTGAGGGACTACAATGCCTTTCAATGAATTTCGTTTCCAGCCTCTAGTTTGTGTGTGGCACAACTTACAAAATATAAACTCTCCATTCGAAAAAAAAAATAATGTATCTCCTCCGAATTCTCCACGAAATTCTGTATCTTAAATTTAAAACAAAATGTATTTTGAAACTTCTATAATACCCATTCGAAATAACACGTATTTTCTATTTCCTCAAACAGACCGTTTACCTTTAATTCTCTGAATGTCATTGGGTTCGACATAACAGTTTCTTCGTCCGTCTTCCTGTCATTAGTTGTGGCCACTTTCTTAGTACACACGACTGTCCCTGAGCACTTGCAGCGTGAGCTTTGTGTACGCTGTACCTGTAACCTTAGTCACGCACACGACACAAGTCCCCAAGTTCCGAGCTTTGGTCATTACAGACGTGGACAAATTATTAGAAAAATTGAAGATTTTTATTATATATTTTTACAAAATATGATTCTTCAATTTAGACTACACTTGACATTTTTGCGTATTTCCAAATTATTAGCAAATTGAAGATTTGTACTGTATACTTTTAGAAAATTTAACTCTTCAATTTGGACTACATTTGATATTTTTGCATATTTACAAATTATTAACAAAACTGAAGGTTTTTATTATATATTTTTACAAAATTCGATTCTTCAATTTGGAATACAATTGACATTTTGGATATTTTTTTCAAATTATTAGCAAAACTGAAGATTTTTATTTTATAGTTTTACAAAATTTGACTCTTCAATTTAGACTGTAGTTGACATTTTCGCTAATTTACAAATTATTAACAAAATTGAAGATTTTTATTATATATTTTTACAAAATTTAACTCTTCAATTTAAACTACAGTTGACATTTTTGCATATTTCTGTCTACTGTAATGATAGAAAAATGCAAAATTGTCAATTGTAGTCTAAATTGAAAAGTCAAATTTTGTAAACAGAATTATCATAAAAATCGTCAATTTTGTTAATAATTTGTCCACGTCTGTATTTCGTCACACAGCAACATTCCCCACGCCCTTCAACGATGTTAAAATCAATGACTCTGCCTTGCTTGGTTTGGCGTTTTCGAAGGCTGGATCCGGGACAGAACCTTCCACTTAGGCTTGCTTCGCCCAATTCTGCGCCGTATTTATACCACGATTGTTCGAATCCCAGCAAATGATACATTAAATGAGAGGAAGATAGAGAGCGTTAGTGGAATGAAAGAGGAAAACGGGAGTACTTAAAAAAATCCTCTTCAACGTCTGCTTTTAGCATAAAAACCACGAAACATAAAAAACCATTACCTACGAGACCACCTAATAACGTAAATATCATAGGGTCAAATTTTTGAACTGCAAAGTAAATTATATAGGACATATAAACATAATAGCATCAGAGAGAACTTCATTCAGTGTGATAAAGGTTTAATCAAGAGTACAGGAAAAAAGCTGTACCTATCATGCAGCAGTGGGGGAATTTGCAATTTTGGAAAAACATCCTATATGTCGGATATTCATACTCCTTTGATCATCTGGCATTAACGAAAGCATGTGTAATTATTTACTTTGCTGCATTTTAATTAATTGCTATCCACTATACTGATTTGCAATTGCAATTACTTATTTTGCTGTATTTCAGTCAGCCGTAACGCTTTACTCGATATGAAACTATCACATAGGTACATTTTTTTTCTTCTATTTCCATGTCAGTACTATTGTACAGTTACTTTGTAGATAATTATTGCAATGTGAAGTGATACGTTTACTGGACGGTGCAATTTCTGTATGTGATATCCTATCATATACTAATTAAGCCGAGTCGACATAAAGTCACGTCATCTGGAAATGTCATCACGAATTTGTTATAAAATATTTCTCATGTACTACATTTCACGGATATAATGAATATAGTAATATACGTTACAAGAGCGGTATGTTGAAGTTTTCATGTTCGATTAAAAAAGACGTTTGAAATCAAATATACCGCTCGTGTATCGTACATTATTTTGTGCGAAGATCGTTTATTACATACCTGAAAGATGAATTTCTAATAATTTGCAATGAAATCTCCATTTTGGTTTCTGTTTAATGACGGCAACTTCGGAAAACCAAAATATCTTTCTTCAACATTTTTGCTATAAAATGTTTTCTGTGTTTACTATACTCCAGCAGGCCGTGATATACGTCTGTCTCCCCTCCCCCAGTCTATAAATGCGAACTTAAAACAAACGGTAAGGTTATGTAATGATTTATTTTTCATTTGAATATTTTAACAATATTATTTATATAACATATTGCAGTAATAACATCGGCATCTGGAATCTCGTTGATTTTTTCACGGCTTCCTTAATGTTACTTGTATCAGGAATGCAATAAGTTTCGTGGAGTAGTAGACTTTACTTAATTTTTGCAAATATTTAATAACAATAATTAACATTACAATTTAGGTGAAATTACAGTGGTAAGTTTCCAATTTATAATTATTACTATGTTAAACGTCTCTAAAAATAATATGTTAAAAGCCTAAAGCAGTAAAATGAATGTCGCGCTTAAGCGGTAAGAAGAGGGAAATTGTTATATGTGTTACGTTGGGAATACTGAATGTGGTATTTCACACTTACCGCGTATTGGTTCTGTGCGGAAAACAAGCAAATACGCACAATCTCGCACAAAATAATTATTTCAAACTCTAAATGTGAAGTAAAAGATTATTTTTTATTTCAAATAACACCTGTGTTAAGGCATCAAGTTTCTGAAAGATTATCATCAGTTGTGCATAAAACATAAAATATCGTGATAATTTCAGAATAGGTATAATTATACCAATCTATCGTCGTGAGTTCTGAGAAATTTTTTGTTTTATTTTTAAAGTTCAGTATAATTCTACACTTCAAAAAAAGTCACTGATATGAGAAAACATGAAAAAAAAAATTGTGCAGGTTAGTTAGGATACAAATGCAAGTATATGACGCTATACTTGGGGTCACTACACATACATCTTATATTATATATTTTTTAGTCTTAACATATAACATTTACTGTGTACTTACTTCGAAAGCATGTCCTATGGTGCCTTGGCATTGAGTTGCTGGTCGCCATTTTCATTTGAAAATAGTTGAAACACGCATTGCAATGATTAACTCGATCTTCTTGTGCTTCCTGTAAGTCCCAAGAGATGTCAGGAGCTTGACAAGCACAGAAAAGAAGTTGTAGGGCTCTGAGTTCTGCATTCATGACTGGCCTACGCCTGTGTTCATTACACAACGGAGTGGGCCATGAAAATTATAGCTCTCCTTGGCAACGGTTTGTTGTTATTGGATTTGTATCTTTCATACTCGAAATAAAACTGTTTCTGAGATTGATTTACTTATTATTATTTATTGTATTCACACTACAAAGTGATCGATAACGATTCCACCTAGTGGCAAATTTGAAACTAAATGCATGTGTGAAGTATAGTATACTATACTTCAGCACTCTGGAGACTATAGGCAACAAAATCACAAATTTTATAACAGTTTCTGGTGGCATTAGTTTTCCTTTTAATCCGTAAAACTTACAGAAACATTCAAGATTAAAGTAGTGTATTACATTACCTAAGCAGCTTCATTTCATTGCAGCAAGACCAGGACCGTTTTATATCATACCCCACAGTGGGCTCTGATGTAGGGCGGCAAGTTTGAAGGGTGGGTTTTTGAATTTATGTTTACTTTAATAAAGCGATGGAATAGTTCGAGTCATATGTACAAAAAAGGGGCGCCGATCGCCAAAGACAATATTGTAGCAATAACAAGATCTGTCTTAATTGGTTTCCATTATTGTATCTTGGCTGAGCGAGAGAGAGGAAAGTAGGAAGAATGACGTCACGTATTTGTTAACCCTTAAATTGATAATTACTGTAGGATACAACATATTAATAGCTATCTATATTGTAACTTTTATACTGAACAACAATGTAGTTTTATTTCAACAATTACTCTTCACTACAATTTAATTCTGCTCCCGTCAACAATGGGATTTGCTCTCCACACAGTAACATAGTATTCGTTATTGCACTCCACAGACGACAATGACAATTTACTTGGATTATTGAGAACAACAATGAACTGTTAATTTTTACTAATGTTCACAAAGCACTATTTACAAATCAGAACTGTCAGTTCCCAGTTCACAGTTCTTCTAGCTCGGTCACTCAAGTTCACAGTATCTCGAACCACAGACCTTCAGAGACAGTCCACTGTACTCGAACTCAGGTCCCTCCAACTGCGGTCCACTGCACCCGAACTCAGGCCTTCGGATGCTCACACAGTTGCGGACACACACTCAAGTCGAACTCCGGTACACAAGACTGGCTGGCTTGCTGTCCACAGACTGTAACAACACTGGCCTACTGACTGACTGTGTGATTGACTGTTCAAGTTCACTCGCGTGCCGTAATTTATACCCACAGAGACGTAAACGAGAAAGTTCGAGTTCTGGATATTTCCACTTCGGCGGACTTCTGGACGATTTTGTTCGAGACGATTTTGTCCGCACGTAGCAGTTTGCTTCCTTCCCTTCTCGGCAAGCAGCAGATGCGCGCGCAACCTCCCCTCGCCGCGTCGCCGTAGTACACCGCCCCTCAGCCCTCTCAGCAGGCAGACGCTCCCCTCGCCGCCACACCTAAGCGACCAACGTTTCATCTGCCGGGCGCCCTGTCGGACATGCGTTCGAATCCCGAAGCAGCTGTCACAATATATATAATTTGAACTGGTAATGGAAATTACGGGAAAACGGCTGAACGGATTTTAATAAATGACCCCTCATTTTGAAGCTTGGAACCCAAATTTTTTCGGAAAAATAATAGTTTTCAGTGAAATGTCAATTTTCCTACATAATTGTCCTATTTTCCAAAATCCATCTGTCGTCAGTTTTGAGAACTAGCTAATTGCATTCACGAGAAGCGAAGCGAGCATCAAGTCGGCCGTGTTGCATTTCAGAATAAAACAAAACACACACTACAGTAAACAATATTACACGAAGGCCATGATCTGCAAGAATGCTGACATATTTAGAGCTCAAATTAAATTGGTTATTAAAAACTTAACTTAATAAAAATAATTTACAGGTTCCATTCTGTGGTGTGTAATTTTCTGGGTACAGTTGTGTATTGGATATTAAAAACTACAAAACTTGAGGAGATTTGATGACGTTATTACTATTATAAATGAAATATTATTGTAGTTAATGCCATGATGTGACTATTTTTCATTAATTATACATATTAATGCTATATTGATGATATGAAAGTGAAACGTTTTGGGGTTATATAAGTAGATGTACAGAATAACTTAAATTAGATTTTGATTTCTATATTTTACTGAGTGGCTGCTATATAGTAGGCCTATATATGGTATATGTTACTGAAAGCTATGAAACTTACTTAAGATAATAATATTATTAAAAATGAAATAGTTTTATAGTTGTTAATCAAGTGGGGTTGGGTCTTTTTCATATATTTAATGGCGGTGTGGTGTAGATATTTATATGCCTGGTTCTCTTCAGTATTGGCTCGAGAGAGAGTATCTTTCATTATTATGGAAGCAAATAACTTTCAGAATGTCGGATATTCTTCATTGAAAATAAATCTTAAAATGTTTATTTGAACGTCTAATGAACTTAGTTTGCAGTATTTGCTGCACAAGCCACTAGTATGCTATAATTTTAATAGAACAACAGAAAAAAATTGGTAGGAAAATTAAAATTTCACAATACTATAATATTGTACGACATATAAAAAATGAACATTGCGATAGTTGTTTTCTTTATGGTCCGACACGGTTTAATAAACAAGTGTGAGAAATGGTTTTGCCAAATTTTTGTTTTAATGTACAAATCTAATCCGTATTTTACCCATTTCATTTCCCTTTATCTTTTATGTCTGTTAATTCCGGATCCCAGTGGTCAACCTCACTTGAGGACGGATGATTTTAAATCTTAGTAGTATACCTTTAAGTTAAGGATTAAGAATAACACTTTCTCATCCATTTCAATTCCAGTTTGTCATCATTATTATTATTATTATTACTAGTGGATTGTGCAGCAAATGCTGCAAACTAAGTTCAAATAAACATTTTTCAGATTTATTTTCAATGAAGAATACCAGATATTCTGAAAGTTATTTTCTTCCATAATAATGAAAGGTACTCTCTCTCTCTCTCGAGCCAATACTGAAGAGAACTACGCATATAAATATCTACACCACACCGCCATTAAATATATGAAAAAGACCCAACCCCACTTGATTAATAACTATAAAAATATTTCATTTTTAATAATATTATTATCTTACGTAAGTTTTATAGCTTTCAGTAACTATATATACTATATAGCCGCCACTCAGTAAAATATAGAAATCAAAATCTAATTTAAGTTATTCTCTACATCTACTTATATAACCCCAAAACGTTTGACTTTCATATCATTAATATGTATAATTAATGAAAAATAGTCACATGACGGCATTAACTACAATAATATTTCATTTCTAATAGTAATAATGTCATCAAACCACCTCAAGTTTTGTAGTTTTTAATATCCAATACACAGCTGTACCCAGAAAATTACACACCGCAGAATTGAACCTGTAAATTATTTTTATTAAGTTAAGTTTTTAATAACCAACTTAATTTGAGCTCTAAATATGTTAGCATTCTTGCAGATCATGGCCTTTGTGTAATATTGTTTACTGTAGTGTGTGTTTTGTTTTATTCTGAAATGCAACACGGCCGACTTGATGCTCGCTTCGCTTCTTCTGAATGCAATTAGCTAGTTCTCAAAACTGACGACAGATGGATTTTGGAAAATAGGAAAATTATGTAGGAAAATTGACATTACACTGAAAACTACTATTTTTCCGAAAAACTTTGGGTTCCAAGCTTCAAAATGAGGGCCCATTTATTAAAATCCGTTCAGCTGTTTTCCCGTAATTTCCATTACCAGTTCAAATTATATATAGATTATTATTATTATTATTATTATTATTATTATTATTATTATTATTATTATTATTATTAAGGTTGCAAACCTCTTAGTTTTTCTTCAGGCAAAGTAACCAGTAGAGTGATTCAGTACTTGGAGGAATGTGTGTTTAGAACTGTGTATAATAGCGAAATATCCTACGAGAATGATTAATTTGTTATAAGTTAGGGTTGAATACTGATTGTCTGATTGTTTTTTCAATATCTTACCATATACATGGCTGTACACGTCATTACAATACATTATTATAAATACATTACGGATTAAAGAAAATTTTAACATTAACATATCAAGTGATATTACAATTTACTCCCTCTTACTTATCTGTCCGATTCCACAGTCTTTCTCGGTATCATAACTTAAATACTCGGTCACAATATGATAACACGCTAGAAATACCACTGCACACATCATCTCTTTATTCTTCATCTTTCACTGTTGCTACTTCTCGTCACTGGAATTCTCTTCCGCCTGAAGTCAAGGGCTGCCGAACTTTAATTTTCTTTAAATGTAAATTAGAAAAATATCTTATGATGAGTTGCCAGACCTAACGCGTTGCAAATATTTAATGCAATGTGTTCCACTGTATTTATTTTTATTTTATTACTTTTTTTTGTTTCTTATTTTTATTGTGTAATAATGTAAATCGTGTTCATTTATCACTTAACGCCAATATGTATCCCACTGTGTTGTTTTTTTATTATTAATCTATTTTTTTGTTTACATTTTATTCAAATGTCGGTTTCTGGTTTAATTATGTGAATCCTACTTAATTGTAATCTAATACTACGAGTAATATGTACCCTTTACTAATGTGTTTAGTTTTATTTATACTGTGTACATTTTTTTATTAACTTATCGGCTTCTGTTTTTATGTGATTCGTATTTGATTCTAACAACATTAATATGTATTCCACTATGTTTGTTTTATTTTATGAGGTAAATTTTTATGTAAGTACCTCTTTGATCCATTATGTACCTAAATTGTATCAGTGTGTAATTACTTAGTTCCGATCCAGTTTTATCTTCAACTATGTAAGCAAGTTTTAATCCTGATTGAGTGTAAGAGAAGGCCTTACGGCCTTAACTTTGCCAGGTTAAATACTTACTTACTGGCTTTTAGGGAACCCGGAGGTTCATTGCCGCCCTCACATAAGCCCGCCATTGGTCCCTATCCTGAGCAAGATTAATCCAGTCTCTACCATCATATCCTACCTCCCTCAAATCAATTTTAATATTATCTTCCCATCTACGTCTCGGCCTCCCCAAAGGTCTTTTGCCCTCCGTCCTCCCAACAAACACTCTATATGCATTTCTGGATTCGCCCATACGTGCTACATGTCCTGCCCATCTCAAACGTCTGGCTTTTATGGTCCTAATTATGCCAGGTGAAGAATACAATGTGTGCAGCTATGTGTTGTGTAACTTTTTCCATTCTCCTGTAACTTCATCCCTCTTAGCCCGAAATATTTTCCTAAGAACCTTATTCTCAAACACCCTTAATCTCTGTTCCTCTCTCAAAATGAGAGTCCAAGTTTCACAACCATACAGAACAACCGGTAATATAACTGTTTTATAAATTCCAAATTTCAGATTTTTGACAGAAGACTAGATGACAAAAGCTTCTCAATCGAATAATAACAGGCATTTCCCATATTTATTCTGCGTTTAATTTCCTCCCGAGTGTCATTTATATTTGTTACTGTTGCTCCGAGATGTTTGAATTTTTCCACCTCTTCGAAGGATAAATCTCCAAATTTTATAGTTCCATTTCGTACTATATTCTGGTCACGAGACATAATCATATACTTCGTCTTTTCAGGATTTACTTCCAACCCTATCGCTTTACTTGCTTCAACTAGAATTTCCGCGTTTCCCTAATCGCTTGTGGATGTTCTCCTAACATATTGACGTCATCCGCATAGACAAGCCAGGTTAAATAAAGCCATTATTATTATTATTATTATTATTATTATTATTATTATTATTATTATTATTATTATTTAAGCATTTTTTCACAGAATAATAGCATTGATTAGTTAAATTTTGTTTCACATTCACTTAGAATAATATAATATATACACTGTATATATAATATGAATATATGAATTATTGTTGTATTTATTCTCATTGTATTTAAAAAATATAAAGCATACTTGAATTTAAATGGATGGAAAAACATATGTTTTATTTAACGACGCTCGCAACTGCAGAGGTTATATCAGCGTCGTCGGTGTGCCGGAATTTTTATCCTACAGGAGTTCTTTTACATGCCAGTAAATCTACTGACAAGAGTCTACTGGGCCGGTATCGAACCCGCAACCTCGAGCATAGAAGGCCAGCGCTATACCAACTATGCTACGGAGGCCAACTAAAATGGATGGAAAGAGCCGAGATGTCAGATTGCATGCCTTGAGCCATCTGATCCCAGTGTAGAAGCTCAGATAGTCTTCAAGATGTGGAGAAGTTCTTCCTGGCCGCCGTATCTCGAAGCAACTCTGATATCACAAGCGTATCAGGCGACACAAATAGAGAAAAGAAGCTACTCTAGTCCTTGAACGAACAGAGTGTCCTGTCAAACTACAGTAGTATGAATATTGAGGTGGATCATTGATCCCCGAAAACATATCAGCAGTTATAAGAAGTTAAGTAAGTTATTTCTAAGCACATTTGAAGTACAGGACACTTACATTTTCTATCTCCGACGAATAACTTGTACACTCTTAGACAAAAAAAAAGACCGGACTCTTGAAGCGTAAATTTGTCTAAGTTCCGATCGGCTGTGCGCCTGATACACAAGACTAAAATCAGAGTAGCAAGGACGAAACCAGCGAGATCCAAGAACATACTCTTATATCGGCAAACAACGATTTGAACTGTGCGTGTGTCATAGCTCCGTGGTAAAACTCTGACTTCACACGCAGAAAACCCGGGTTCGTATCCGCCTTCGTATAAGTATATATATATATATATATTTGTTTCGTTTATTTTTCTCTAGCTAGAAACAAATGATACATTTAGTAACGTGCACACGAGTTTAGATTAGTTGAAAAATTAAACAAAAACATTCCGTAATATCGGAGACATCTTCCTAATTACCCTTGAATTAAAATAGATGCTCAGTTCTTGGATCTTCTCCCTTCTCCATAAGGAGTATTGATCAGTTACTATAATTGGTATTAGTAGTAGTAGTAGTAGTTGTAGTAGTAAGTAATAATAATAATAATAATAATAATAATAATAATAATAATAATGCAACAACCAGAATAATAACAATAATAATATTCATAGTATTACAATAATAATAATAATAATAATAATAATAATAATAATAATAATAATAATAGTATTGCAAAAACGAGATGAATAATGTTAAAGACAAAACCAATGCGTTGCAGATATTGGCTACACTCGTAAATAGTACCGTTACATATCTGCTTTGTAATAGCTCCATGGTAACAGTCTAGCTTCTTCTGCAGGCGATTCAAGGTCGTATACCTCGTAGGATGCAGGCGGTTATAGATGCGGAGGGATTATATACCCGGTATTGAATTTTTTGTCTATTTTGATTTTTGTTTATTGGTCTCCGAGATGTATTTCTTTATTTTGTTTAATACAAAGAAAAGGATGATGTTTGTTTATTCCTATCCCAGAAGGATTTCTTTTACTTCAGGTTTATTTTTGTTTATTTCTATTCGAGAAGATTTCGTTTTCTTTAAATACAAGATACAAGGGAAAGGATTGCTATTATGTATCTCACTTGCCCTTTGTAAATATTAACTTTCTGTTAGATATTTCACAATACTGGTTATTATCAGTATACAAGAAGTAAAAAATGAGAATGAAAAAACAAAGTATAGACTGAGATTCGAACTGGAAACCTTTCGGACACAAAACCACAATGCTACCGACTACGCTATGCGAGAGAGACGATGACTCTTTTCTTTAAGAAGCATGTTATATAATCATCATATAATGGTAGCAGTGGAGTGTTGCAAACATTTACGACAGAAGAAATTCGTCCGCGTGTGTATCATGCTCTGACGAATGTACCCGAAGTCTTCCGAATCGGACATAGAATCTGGAGCCCGGTCATTTTTTAGTCTAAGAGTGTACTTTGGAGTAAGAACTTTGTAGTTTTGCATCATGTCATAGATATATCAAAATTTTTAAGAGAGCGTAGCAACTCTGTTATCTACGAATTTGTTGGTTCCGTTACCAACTATTTTTGTTATAACTTTAGACTCAGTCATTTCCGGACCATGGTTCCTTATCTCAAATTTATGCATGTGCCCTTCCCCATCATCCCTGAAACTTTGTAATACCAACTCGGAAACATTCTGTAAATAACAACTGGAACGGTTCTCAAATTCACGGCAAGATCTAAAATTCTACCTGCAAATATAACTGAACCATTCGCTTCGCATAGTCTCTAGCTGTACGGACAAGCTACCTGAGCTCCATTATGTTAAAAAAGTTTGAAGGATTTTAAATTCTATGTTATTTTAAGTTCTCCTCTGATGTTCTGGCATGTTTACTCTTTTCATTTGGCGCAGTCCTATAGGTGGCGTTAAGGGGAGCAAACTCGGCTGAACTCCTTTTTTATTAACATTAGAAAATACTGAATTCAAAAAATTGTTCTTGTTTTTGTTTATTATTAAGCTTCTGTACTTAAATTGACAAATTATTGTCTTCAGACTTTGTACGTAAAGATTATTATTTTTTGGTCCTACAGAATATATCTGTTACATCCGTTGCAACAGATATATTCTGTACGACCAAAAAATAATAATATTTACGTATACAGTGAAACCTCTCATTTACGGACATCGAAGGGACGTAACAATCTGTCCGCATCTGGGAGGTGTCCTTTATTGGGAGGGAGGCTCCTCAATCTAACAGTAAATTTATAATATGCATTATGTATCCCTTCACGCTTTAAATGAAATGTATTAATGTAGTTTAATTCTAAATACAGTCTACTGTTCAACAGTAAATTCTTTGCAACTTTGAACTACGGTAGATAAAACCGAAAAAGGAAAATACAATACTGTGCAAGGCAATTTTATTCTAGGTGTACAGTTATGCAGTACTGTAATTTACAGTTTTCAACTTAACCCTTACGTTCAGTTGCCATGTCTCTCGAAACAGAACAACTGATTGAAGTGAAGAGAATAATCCTACTAATCCAATCATGTGTCGAATACAATTTCACGATAGCGGAAATCTTGGACCCAATGACTCTGTTTATCCACCCGCTTCCAGCTAACAAGGGGTAATGGTAGCCTACAAGACCCTTATTGTCTTCTTTCATGTTAAAGAATTTCTCTACTGTTCGTAAAACTAAATGTTCCATTTTTGTAACGCATTAGGTCTTGAAATCCAAGTTCTGTCCGCAGTCAGGAGGTAAAGCAAGCTTTAGGACTGTGAAACAGCTGTCCGTGTCCGTGTCTGAGAATGTCCGTAAACGAGAATTAAATTTATCATTATTTCTATATTATTTCAGTTGGGACATAAAAATCTGTCCGTATTTGAGGAGTGTCCGTATCTTGCGGGTGTCCGTAAAGAGAGGTTTCACTGTATTGTTCTAGCAACACTGCATATTTATGTACAGATTAATGTGCATATTACTGTGGAATCCCGGCCACCAAGTCACTCAACTGAGTGCGCTCATTGTATAATGGCAGTTGTCTTAATATAAAAATGGCAACATACATGTCCAACTTGGAGTCAGGCCACAAATGGAAAAGCACTGGAGGAGGGGAGTTCGATCCGGTGCTGTGGGTTGGATTTCAGCGTAGCTCAATGGTGAGAGCGCTTGGTACGTGGAAACAGGAACCGGGTTCGATCCCTGGTACCAGAGCGAATTTTTCTCTACTAATATTAATATTAATTCAGACCATGTGTCTGGACTGTAATAATATTTATTTAAAATTTCCGAATGTGTAAGAATTTCTATACCTCATTGGAGGAATTGAAGTACTATATATATTTTTTGTACAGCCTGCACGGATGTGTTAGAACTCTGCAGGTGTTCTAGCAGCTACTTGGAGAAATACAAATAACATACTGCACAACAATGATGATATATGATATGATATGATATGATATGATATGATATGATATGATATGATATGATATGATATGATATGATATGATATGATATGATATGATATGATATGATATGATATGATATGATATGTGATGTGATGTGATATGATATGTGATATGATATGATATATGTGATATGATGATATGATATGATATGATATGATATGATATGATATGATATGATATGATATGATATGATATGATATGATATGATATGATATGATATGATATGATATGATATGATATGATATGATATGATGTGATGTGATATGATATGATATGATATGATATGATGATATGATGATATGATATGATATGTGATGTGATGTGATGTGATGTGATATGATATGATATGATATGATATGATATGATATGATATGATATGATATGATATGATATGATATATGATATGATATGATATGTGATGTGATATGTGATGTGATGATGATGTGTGATATGATATGATATGATATGATGATATGATATATGATATATGATATGATATATGATATGATATGATATGATGATGTGATGATGTGATGATATGATATGATATGATGATGATGATATGATATGTGATATGATATGATATGATATGATATGTGATATGATATGATATGATATATATGATATGATATGATATATGATATGATATGTGATGTGATGATGGATATGATGTGATGTAATGTGATGATGTGATATGTGATATGATGATATGATATGATATGTGATATGATATGATATGATGATATGATATGATATATATGATATGATATGATATGATATGATATGATATGATATGATATGATATATGATATGATATGATATGATATGATATGATATGATGATATGATATGATATGTGATATGATATGGTATATGATATGATATGATATATGATATGATATGATATATGATACGATATGATATGATATATATGGTATTATATGATATGATATGATATGATATATATGATACGATATGATATGATATATATATATGGTATTATATGATATGATGTTTGATATGGAATGATATGATATGATATGATATGATATATATGATTATGATATGATATGATATGATATGATATGATATGATATGATATATGATATGGTATGGTATGGTATGATATATGATATGATATGATATATGATATGATATGATATGATATGATATGATATGATTTGATATGATATGATATATATGATATGATATATGATAAGATATGATATGTGATGTGATGTGATGTGATGGTGATGTGATGTGATGTGATATGTGATATGATATATGATATGATATGTGATATGATATATGATATGATATGATATGATATGATATATGATATGATATGTGATATGATATATGATATGATATGATATATGATATGATATGATATGATATGATATGATATGATATGATATGGTATGATATGATATATATGGTATATATGATATGATATGATATGATATGATATGATATGATATGATATGATATATGATATGATATGATATGATATATGATATGATATATATGATACGATATGATATGATATATATGGTATTATATGATATGATGTTTGATATGATATGATATGATATGACATGATATATATGATTATGATATGATATATGATATATGATATGATATGATATATGATATGGTATGATATGATATGTTATGATATGATATGATATGATATGATATGATATGATATGATATGATATGATATGATATGATATGATATGAGTAACATACTGCAGAAAAAGGAAAAAAAGAAAAGTGATCCCGGTAAACTTTAAGACGAGATTAAATTAAATAATTAGAATTCAAATTTCATGTGATATCTTGCTCTTTTAAATAAATAGATAAAGTAAATGTAAAATTGGTCCACCGCTGAGGAGTAATGGTTAGCTTGTCTGACCATGAAACGAACGGTTTGGACAAGTTACTTGGTTGGTTTTTTTCCGGGGTTTTTCCTCGACCATTTGAAGCAGAATTGCTGGGTAATTTTCAGTGTTGAACCTCGAACTCATTTCGCAATCATTAATTCACATATTATCATCCATACAATAGCCCGGGTTAAGTTCACGGTGTGGCGTGCTATACTTGTACAAGTGCGAGGCCGTTCTGCTACCCAATCATTCACAGAATAGGAGTAGTAAGCACAATAAGCCTCAGGCTGCAGTGTAAGCCTTCGGGTCCCTCTTCCTTAGAAGAGGAAAGAAAAGTAAAATTGTCTGTATATTTTGTAACAATTTTACTTTATTTTACAATACCTTTATTAAATGAACATATTCTGTCCAAGCTATAATGAGGGGAGAAGATAAATAATGTCCCCCATAATCTCGTTATATCGGGATTCTATGGTTTTACCTTGCCCCCCTCAAGGAAACCTTTCTCTCTCCGCCTATGCACAGACCTAGCCTCAACTCAGCCTTTCTCCGTCTCCCTTAGGTAAGGGTGGAGCTACAGAAGTTGAGTTTGGCTATTAATGAAAGTTTTGCAATTTATTAGCTGTTTATGACTCGCAGCTGTGCTGTTCCCTGTAGGGATTCCGTTGAATCAATTGTTGAAGGAATTAGTGACCCATTTGTGGTTACTCACAAAGCGCATTATTGGCTCGTTACGTTGTATGCCTGACCTAATAATTTGCCTTTCGTTCAGGTTGGCTTTTCAAAGCGTTCAGATATTATTTTGCCATATAACACGTAAACTTACTGTAATTATTTTTGCTAAAAGCGTAGGCCTACTATTCGTCTCCTAGAGGCACTTACGTCATAAGCATAATCGGCAGCTCAAGTGCTAGTGTCCTTGTCTTCTATCCAGGATGACGACGTTCGATCCCCGACCAGGAGTTTGTGGTGAAAAAACAGTCGTTTCACTGCGTTCTTCTTTTGGTGCTCCCGTTTCCCTCTATCATTTCATCTACGTTCTAACTACTGGATGTTCATTTCAAAGTGTGTCATGACGTCACTGTTGTGAGTCAGCGATTTGAAGCGAGTTTCAGCTTTTATGTCAGAGAAGTTGCCTACTAATCAAGGCGTTTAATCTGAACTTGAGAACGTGTACGGTATAACTTGAACGTCGTAGCAACAGATGTCGGTCTGTGCGGTCTGTGTGCTACCATAACCTCTTTCGAACTGTGTTTTGCGGGGGCAAGTCGTACGCAGGGTATTTTTTATCATCGGTTGCGTACGGCAACATTCCACAACACAAATCAAATGCTCCGTGTCCATTTTGACCGTCGAAGTTAATGTCAAGAAATACGTAAGTAATGTCTTAACCCTCTCCCCATATCCCGACAGTAAGAAAAAAACTCACCTCAGTACGTGTTTCCAAACAGTTCACATTCCTGCCACTACAGGCGTTACTGTACGTATTGGTAAGTACTCTTCAGAATGAACGCCGTACTTGCCAGGCAACTTCTCACGCCTCTGCGGAAATGTAGGAAGATTGAATTCTCTAGGCTCATCGGCTAGCCACATGACGTCATACAGCGAGCCATGACACACTTTGAACTGAACACGCAGTATTTCCTTCACT
>JAJSOF020000039.1:14692687-14782687 GCA_025594305.2 Periplaneta americana | reverse complement strand
CAATAAATCCGTTTTGCTGATCGATGGAGTTGTAATAGAGCCAATTGGCTAGTCTACATCCATCGAATCAAGTCATTTTACCTAAGAGCCAACTGGCTAGTCTCTAAAATTGAGACATCTCATCCTGCCTAAGGTTTTTCCGTGGTTTTCCTAAGGCGTTAAGACAAATGTCGGGATGAGCCCTAAAAGAAATGGGCCACGGACCTGCATTCACTTCCCCAGACATTGGTGACGGCTCAAGATTAATGATTGTTCACATCGAACTCGGGCCCTGGCAGGGTTCAATCGTCCCCTTGTACAGATCACTGGAGTCATCAAGGAGCCAATTGGCTGGTCTCCTGATCTGAGAAAAATAATCAAAGCGCCAATTGGCTATTGTAAGATTAATCCCTACGCGTTCGAATCTTCAAACAGCCAAACTGGCTATCACCGTTTCGTGCCTAGACTTCTCCTCCATCGCGTCTCTCCTCCGGATCAGGTCGCTGTACTTCTGCCCCTCCTCCCCCCGTATGTTGTAGCTAATCAGTTACGTCCATTTTCGGCTTACCCACTAGAAATTTCTAGCGCTCCTTCACTGGGGCTGCGAAACCCGAAGTGAGACAAGTGGCCAAGAGGCTTGGAGCTCACATATTCAGTTTTTCACAGCCCCAACTCCCCCCTTGCAAAAAGGACGTGTTTTCACGTACCTTTAAAGTTTCTCCTCCCACTTCCCCGCACTCATTCATTCATTCATTCATTCATTGCCCTAAGCGGAAGAGAAGCCTAGTTCATGTGATGTAAACACGTCCGGAATGTTGTGGAAGGGGTGAACTGGATCACATTTACCTCCCCTCCGTTATGACTATCCCTGACCTATAAACTAAGACAGACAGAGAAAAAAATATATCGGTATATAGAGTGTAAGGGGTATAAGTACCGTCCTTTTTACAGTCTTCGGGGACGGTCTACAGGATCAAAAAATATTCATACAACATATTATGGTCAAAACTTTAAATTTTTCCGAGAAAAAAAATATTTCTTTCCTTATTTTATTAGCCCTATAGACTGCTTATATCAGGCC
Source organism: Periplaneta americana (assembly GCA_025594305.2). NCBI lineage: Eukaryota > Metazoa > Arthropoda > Insecta > Blattodea > Blattidae > Periplaneta > Periplaneta americana. The sequence continues at coordinate 14,781,627 of JAJSOF020000039.1, read as the reverse complement.
TGCAGAACCCGTAAGTAGGGGAAATATGACGTCAGTCTCACTCCACTTCTTTTGGGGATGATCGACTTTCGGTAGAATTGTTTACATTCTTTTCCCGTGCAAGGTCCACTAGTGGCGGCATGTAACTTTAAAAGACGATTGTAATAAATTCATTGTAACCTATTTATAATGCGTTATCTCGTTTCAAGGTTTACAATTATGCTAGATTTCCTGTCCGTAGGTTCTTTGAGATTTCTTTGCACTTAACCTGCTTTAGATTTTCGAAAACTTTCCTGCTATCATCACCGACGGAAACATAAATTTATAGCATTTAAGTAATGAAGCTTGAAAGTCACTATTAATTTCAATTCAAAATAGACACAACGAGTGACGTCCTTAATTTCACAGAATATAAATAAATAATCAATATACAGTTCGTAATAATGAACTTACCCGAAAGTTTGTGCATTCCATAATTCTTAATATGGACTTTGTTGAAATGTGGTTTAATATTGAAATGACGAGTAGAAATAAATTGGATGGGACACAGTAAACAAGCAATTCTTTCGTCTTCACCAACAAAATAATCATATTCCCATTTCCTTTGGAAGTAATATTTCTTCACGGGTTTAGATTTATCCATGTTTGAGTTCTCTTTAAACTGCAGTACGCGTATTGTGTATTTATTTATTTTTTATTTCTTTTTATATATTTATTTATTTGGCTGGAGTGCATTACAATGTTGAATGACAGCATTAACATCCGGTCATATAGCTATCACTCACTTATCAACGTACAATTTGTTTATCGTCCTATTGTTAGTAAAACCAGGTTTTATAAAAACAGGAATTAAAACTTTATTAAAGCACCAAAATCATAATAAATTCTTCAAATAAAGTAATTGGTTTGTTGCCTGCAAGCAACATTTCGGACTTATTTCATTTTAGTAGAATACAGAGCACTGAAAGACGAGTCGGAGACTATACTTAACATATTTTACACAAAAAGTGGACTTAATCGGCTTTACTAGTAATAGGACGATATATACACAGGTACAGAGGTGTGAAAATTATTAGAATAATCTTAATTTTAAAGGTTTTTTTAATAGTTCCTTCACAAATATTCATTGAATTGATGAATATTGGTATATAATATTACTATACTGATGTAGGATATATTCACTACTAAAAATGCCGGAAATCATTGTTGTACATTGGTGTTTTTCTTATTTTACAATTGTTACGGGAATTCAGAAATTATTATATTAAGTTGGCGGAATTGGAAACATCAAAAATTAATTAAGAAATGCTTTAAACAAATTGTTCTTTGCGTTTACATTGTTGTGAAGGTTCAAATGAACGTATACATCTGTTTTGTGCATAAATTTTTAATGTTTCCAATTCCGCCAACATAATATAATAATTTCTGAATTCCCATAACAATTGTAAAATAAGAAAATATCAATGTACAACAATGCTTTCAGGCATTGTTAGTAGTAAATATATCCTACATCAGTATAGTAATATATACCAATATTCATCAATTCAATTAATATTTGTGAAGGAACTATTAAAAAACCTTTAAAATTAAGATTATTCTAATAATTTTCACATCTCTGTAGATCTTCTTACATTATATGCACACATACATTTTAAAATTTATTTTACATGTCTTTTAACTTATTTATTTTCCTCATTCATTTTTGTCTTACTTTCTAAAGGTATGTTCCTAAGGATTATATTATCTGTTCATTTGTAATTAATTCTTGATAGCGTATTGTATACCTGCCGCCGCGAGAATTAATGTTGATGCAGCTATGACCGCACTGGTAGAAAAGGTGGCTGGAGTAAGAAGGGGTAGTAAGGCAGTCGCTCTGAAGAGCTACAGTTCTGCAGGTCTGGTTTAATGCAAGGCATGCCGCATTAATGTTGTACAGCCCTAAGTGGAAGAGAAGCCTCGTTCATTTGATGTAAATACTTCCGAGAAGTTGTGGAAGGGGTGTACTGGATCACATTAAAGTCCCTTCCGTTATGACTATCCCTGGCCTATAAACTTAGACAGAGAAAAAAATATACCGGTATAATTGGAACCAAGAAAACGTATTCTGAAAAAGCTCATAAAAAAGAAAAATGAAAGAGAAGATGCTTAGCTTCCGAGCATAAACTGTATTCGTAAGCACAAAGGACTAGAAGATAGAACATTCATTTGGAGAGCTATTTGTCTGAACAGCGAAGACATTCCAGACTGTGGTCTTCAGAGAGAGAATTATTTCGATCTCGGTGGAAGCATCTTTTATAATTCTGTCTGAGAGGCTAATCGATCCAGTTTATTTCAGTAGCTTCCATTTAAAACTCTGGATTGGGTAAAAAGGCCCCATTCTTTATCTTACAGCTATATATTTAATCTGTATGATGCTATGTCGCTCACGATAAGGTCGACGTAAGACCCGTTACACACTTGAAGAGTTTTCGCTAGCGAGAAATGTGTTGCGAGAAAGAGGCGAAGAGCCTTCCTCCACACACTTGGCGAGTTCTCGCTATCACAGATCACACCTCGCTATGATCATCTATGCACTGCCTTCATGCAGAAAGCACTCTTCTGAATATTGTAATCACCCGTTGGGAGAAATATTACAGGTTATGTACGAGGCGTGTTCTTAAAGTAAGTTCCAAAAGGGTGTAGTAAGTAAAAGGGAAGATATTTACAAACCATTTTTGTTGCATTGTATTCCCTACACTTCAATTACTTCTCAACATAATCTCCACCATTATTGAGGCATTTATCGAGTCGTGCCACAAGTCTGTCTATCCTCTCATTGTAGAATTCGCCCGCCTGCAATGCGAACCACTCCCACACTGCTGTTTTCACTTCGTCGCCATCAAAACTTTGACCACAAAGGAACTTCTTGAGGTACAGGAAGAGATGAAAGTCACTCGGAGCCAAATCCGGGCTGTAGGGGGGATGGTCAATTTGTTCCGAGCCAAATTTCGAGATGAGATTTTGGGTGTCGTCGCCATTAAAAATTTGACCACTGAGGAACTTCTTGAGGTACAGAAAGAGATAAAAGTCACTCGGAGCCAAATCCGGGCTGTAGGGGGGATGGTCAATTTGTTCCGCGCCAAATTTCGAGATGAGATTTTGGGTGTCGTTGCCATCAAAACTTTGACCACCGAGGAACTTCTTGAGGTGTAGGAAGAGATGAAAGTCACTCGGAGCCAAATCCGGGCTGTAGGGGGGTTGGTCAATTTGTTCCAGCCAAATTTCTAGATGAGATTTTGGGTGTCGTCGCCATCAAAACTTTGACCACTGAGGAACTTCTTGAGGTACAGGAAGAGATGAAAGTCACTCGGAGCCAAATCCGGGCTGTAGGGGGGATGGTCAATTTGTTCCGAGCCAAATTTCGAGATGAGATTTTGGGTGTCGTTGCCATCAAAACTTTGACCACCGAGGAACTTCTTGAGGTGCTGGAAGAGATGAAAGTCACTCGGAGCCAAATCCGGGCTGTAGGGGGATGGTCAATTTGTTCCCAGCCAAATTTCGAGATGAGATTTTGGGTGTCGTCACCATCAAAACGTTGACCACCGAGGAACTTCTTGAGGTGCTGGAAGAGATGAAAGTCACTCGGAACCAAATCCGGGCTGTAGGAGGGATGGTCAATTTGTTCCTGTCCTCATGATTTTTTTCATCGACAGCACGCACCAAATTGTCATTGAAAAAAGATGGCCGACCGGTATGCTGCTCGTCATGCACAGAGACGCGGCCTTCTCTGAACTTCCTAACCCATCTCCTGACCATTCCATCACTAATGGCATTATCACCATACACCTCACAAAGTTGACGATGAATGTCAGCTGGTTTGATGTTTCTCGCATTCAAGAAATGGATAACAGAGCGCATCTCACAGTCTGCGGGGTGCTCGATCACTTTAAACATTTCAACTGATCACAACTAACCCCACACACGGCCTGAAGCTATGAAACTGCTTGCCAGCTTGTCTGAAGATTGAAGAAGAAAATAAGCATGCGCAAAATAACGATTGCAGCGATGTGACGGCTATAATTGAAAACGGAACTTATTTTAAGAACACGCCTCGTATTTACGTATATTGTCGTACTTAAATGTACAGGGATAGCATTTTATTTTTACTAACATTTCTAATATTAACCTGGCCATACCTTCTCCTTTCCACGACTGGAGTTCGATGATATTGGCGTAAAATACAAACAAATCACTTTACTAGGTATAGGAGGGAAGAAAAGTAGTTCATCCATTTACGTAAAGTAGGAAATATCGGTTTTTGATAATTTTCGTTAGGTTTTTCTTTATTCAAAATACAATACCGTATTAACAAAAAGTGTTTTTACTTACGAACTGAGCTGTCCATTCGGACGTATTCATTATGCAGTGTATATTATACCGTCTACAGCACATTACCATATAATTTAGAGAATGAAGTTAAATTCAAAATAATCATAATATGGATATTTAAACACAATTTTGAAAATGGTGGCAGTTCATTTCGATACAGGCTTCAGTTCTTTTGTGCATATTATCGCACTATAGACTATTGTACCTAATTCCAATTACCAGTTTTGTCCTTCGTACTAGTAACTCCTGTTGAAATAATTCTGTACGTGCTCTATAAAAAATTACCTTACGTACTTAAATTCAGCCTTCACTTCTGCCTGATCCGAAAAGATAAAATTACTCAGGCATGCTATCTACTGTCCGTCCAAGTGGTTTTGTCGCAGGGTCGTAAAAAGGAGGAAAAACAATGTTACGTAGACGTTCAATTCCTAACAGAAATTAATGTTTTCAGAAAAGAGTTAAGACAGCCCAGCCACTAGCCTTTACAGAGGGGAAGCAGAAGCGGGTGGGGGAACCGGGATGCGACGTAGGCAAACGGACGAAAGTACCTGTGCGAGAATATGATTCAATATTGAAAGCTCTTTCGTCACAGGAAAACGCGAACATATTTCTGGAACGTACTATATTAACTATTTCACTACTGTTTGTGTTTACTATGATCGTAAGGCGACTTTGACTGTATACGCTTGGTTCTGAGAACAGTTGGGAGTGTACTAGTAGAGGGGGTGGGAGTGAAGTACATTAAAAAACTCAGGTACAATAAAAATTGAAGTAAAAATAAAATAAAATGATATCCCTGTATAACCTGTAACTATATTGTAGTACTTTACAAATTATGTACGAACGATAGGATGTTGAACCTGAATATTCAAATGATGAGGAAATGGAGTTATATGAACACATTTTGTTAATGAAAAGAAAAGTAGGCCTAAAATTAAAGCCAGAAATATCCGGAAATCACATTGTACCTCACGAAGATAAAAGCTAATTTCGGTCACTGATTTCCATTTGGATGATGATACTGTACGTTTAGACGTTATCTCAGGTTGAATAGACATCAGTTTTTTTTTTTTTTGCCATTCATGATATGATAGAGCAGCGGTGGCGAAAATGTCATCGTGCGCCGAGCCATTGTGTAACCTGCAACGTGCATAGCACCTATGGAGGGAGGCGGACACCCGAAGGGGAAGTGAAGCAACTGTCTGACTTATTAACGGATTTTCATTTTCCTTACGTCAAGCACTTAAATATAATTTTATATATTATAAGCTTACAAACTAATGTTTAGTACGTGTAACGAAGAAAGAAATGTACAAGAAAACATAGGACACATTATCACAACCTAAAATTAACTGTCTTCAGAATGTCTCTGCGACAGAGTTTCAAAATCAGGAATTATGTCACTTACTGCCAGTCGTAGTTGATCACGAAGGTATTTGTCTGTCAGTCGTGATTTAAATTTGGTTTTTACTATTTTAATTGTTGAAAATAATTTTTCACAAACGTAAGTTATAGCGAACATGGCTTCAACAGAGCAATAGAAAGAACGAAGCTTCGGATATTTATTTTTTGGCAAAGATTTGAAAGGTTCAACATTTGTCAAGTCCTTATATCTAGCTTTCATTTAACATCACATTGTAAATCTGCGAGTTTAAATAAATTGCATAGCTAACCGCATTATTCGTACATCTGTTGAAAAAGGATCGACGTACAGAGATAATAATAATAATAATAATAATAATAATAATAATAATAATAATAATAATTTTCCTCGTAATACTTGTGAACAAATCATACTTTTAATATTCTCATCATATTGGCAGCAAAAAAATGCGTCCTCCCATCCTACTTGAAACTTTCGTTTTTTTAGAGGTACATTGATTTCTAGAGAGACACTGGACGATACGCCACTCGCAGATCAGAGACAAATACAAATGGAACGGAGTTTGATTCCAGTGAGTGAGAGGGTGGGAGCTGGGGAAGGCAGGAAGTACGAGAAATGCACAGCTATCATTGCGAGCCACAATGTGCGTGTGAGTCACATTTTTGACACGGCTGGCCTAAAAGCTAAAGAAATCGAGTATTCACAAAAATGTTAGAGTGATCGAACTTGATTTAATTAATATTTACACATTGCAGATGAGAAAATGGCTGCATGCATAATCACATCGAGGGTACATGAGAAGAGGTGACAGGAAACAAAAGGACTGTATATGAATCTCACATCGCTTTAATGAAACTGTTCACGTTGACGAACTTGTTCCTGCACGCATATTGATTGTGGAAGATCGCTACACCACACTTTTGCAATATCCTCTCTTCTACGTTTCTTTACACGAGCTAACTTCCTTTGTCTGCAGTTTTAATTAACTGAACCCGTTTTAATAATACCGCTGTTTGCAGCTCGTAATGTTAACGGAACTACAGTATAAGTTATAACAATGTTGTTTGTATACCTCATATATTATTAAATTAAGTTTTGAAATGAACTTAAAATTCTAAATATATCAATAAAACTAAATTCATTATGTTTGATGAGTTAAACACGAACACAGTGAAGTGAATAATAGTACATTATGCAACGAGCCTTTAATGATAGTAATTAAGACGCGAGCATGTTTGTTTATGAAACGAGCGCAAGCGAGTTTCATAATTTTCATACGAGCGTCTTAATTACCATTATAGGCAAGTTTCATACGACTTTTTATGCTCGACCATATTTCTAACTTGAAATTATTGAGTAGTATTCATTTTATTCGTATCTAACTGAAGAGTGGAAGTGACCTTGTGCATCGCTCGTAAATTGTGAGATGTGCGCAGACGCGAAAGTATTGATTTTTCCGAGGAACAATAATGTCATTGACCTTGTTATAATCTACAGAATAACATGAACTAATTTTGATATAACCTGGAAATTGATTTAGAATTGAAAAACGAGATGACAAATTGAATTTATTTGAATATTATTTACAATTAACGCTAATTATTATAGTAACAGAACATAACCTTCTGCGTCAGTATTGGATTTCCAGCCTCCGTGACGTTTCCCTCGTTGTCTTTCGATTGCATATCCGAGAATAATCGAAAACCTCAACTTTAATGAATAGGTGTAGGCTACTTTAATGACATGCATTAAAGGACTGCTACCAGGTGTATAATTACTACATTTCGGCATGGTCGAGCATAAAATTAATTTACATATACTTTTTACTTACATTACTTATATCGAAATGTAAAACTACATGTTCCGTGAAATTCATGTAACATTGTTGTCCGTACAGTTACTCCTCGGACAGAGGGTAGTTACGTCTAGATGCATAGTAAACCACCATGCAGTGTGCATAGGGTTGTCTTTCAGTGGCGGTCACTTGCTGTTAGTCTGTCATTCAGAATTATCTACAGTAGGGGCAAAAAAACCGGACCGGCACTTGTAACTGATTTCAGAGCCTTGTTCACTCCGGAGCACAATAGACTGGTAACTAAGACTTTCGCGGCTCGAATCCTGCCTGGGAAGGAAACTTTTTTTTTGTTCCTTATTCAAATTTATTCCCAGTACTTTTCGATTGCAGCGATATTTTACTACTTAATTAACTTATTTTCCCAGAACATGAATTTTACCAGCAATCGAAAAGTATCTTTAATAAATTAGAATTAATCAAAATTCCTTTTGGTTATTAGAGGAGAAAAATCCGCTCTGGCGATGGGGATCGAACCCGGGTCCTTGGTTCTACGTACCAAGCGCTGTAACCACTGAGCTACACCGAAGTTCAATCCACAGCACCGGATAGAATCCCTCTCCTCTAGTGTTTTACACTGTTTGGCCTGACTCCATGTTCGACATATGTGTAGACATAATTATATTAAGCAACTGCCATTATACAAGGAGCGCACTCAATTGAGTGACTTGGTGGTCGGGATTCTACTATTGCACTATTGGGGAAGAATCTACATAAAGATTAATTTCGGCAGTTGACTTAATATATGTCAACATATATGTCGAACATGGAATAAGGACACGTTTGCTTTACAGCATAGAATATAGAACATGTCCAATTCTTACGTTTAACATACAAAATGCAAATATGGAATATGTACAAAATTAATACCTAATAACAATATTTTATACAATGCAATATGTTTACCATTTAATACTATTAAAATATTTACTGTGAAATGTCAAGAATTCGTCTACAGAACAGAAAGGGTAATTTTTTAGTTTTACCTTAAATAATGCAGGGTTTTGGCTATGATTCTTAATGTCTTCAGGAAGACTATTGGACATTTTTATCGCCATGTAACGTACTCCCCTTTCATAGGATGATAAATTTGATGATGGCGTATGAAAATCATTCTTTGTGCGGTTATTTATACTATGTGTGGCTGAGTTAGTTGGAAAATTTTCTTTATTACATAAGAGGAAATTTATTAAAGAGTATATGTACTGATTTGTTAAGGTCATAATCTCTATTTTTTTAAATAATCTACATGATTCTTTAATCTTTGCTCCATCTATTATTCTAATGGCTCTTTTTCGTAATAAGGATATATTTTTACTTTCAGCAGAATTACCCTTAAATATTATTCCGTAGGACATAACGGAATGAAAATAGGCAAAATATACTGTCTTTAAGATACACCTGTTTAGAAATTGTTGTAACCTAATTGCGAAGCATGCTGAGCTAAGTTTGGGGGTTATTTCTTTAATATGACTTTTCCAATTTTTGTATTATTAATATGAAAACCATTAATTTGGTAGATAGAGAAACCCGGGTGTTCCACAGTTATTAAATTAAATTTAATTCTTATCTGTTTGTTATATTATTATCAATCAAACAAGAAGCGATTTACTTAATCCGTGTACAATTCTTAACCAAAAACAGCAACAATCCAGTTGGTATGTCGCTCTTTTGTATGTCGTTGTCGGGAGTGTATACTGTGGCGGAAGGGGGCCATTTTGAACATGTAGGGGCTTAAGGAATACAATACCCCGAAAATCATATTTCTGTCTCATCTCGTTGCTGAGAAATAGTGTTTCAAAATGTGTATACATCAATTGGGACACTCTGTATATTAAAGTATTATATATGCTGTATATTACAACCGCCTGGACAGCTTTGTCGGTTTCTTGTTACTCAGATCAAGTTCAAAGAATTCTTGATCATTTAATTACATTGTTTCTCTTTGTTTTGAAGTTTCTTTGGTAGCTGAAATTGGAATCGACGAACCGGATGCTCCAAATGGATGGTAGGAAAACGCAATTAATTCTATCAAGATGGAGACCCAGTCCTTGCTAGAAATGAGAAATAAATGGAATATCAGAGAAATAACAAACAAAAACAAGATCCCTTCGAAATATATGATAAGAATATAAGAGATGCAACTCTATAAAAAATGAAAAGAAGGTTTTCATTGTTTTTATTTTAAATCGTTTGTCATTGTGCCTCAAATATAATAAAAGTTATTTCGTCATATAAATTCAGATTTTCAGGCATGTTTTGTTTATTGGCCGTTATTCAGAAATATTTTTCTTAGTCGGTTAAAAACACTGCATCAACTACTAGCTCAGTAAGCTTTAGTACAATGGCGACATGGTACTTGAAAATATGAGGCCGAGAATTCGCCATGTGACCACCCGACATTTGCTCCACATTTGAATAAAATGGAATAGAATGTTTTATTTTCGCTGGGAGAGTTAAGGCCATAAGGCCTTCTCTTCCACTCAGTATGATATAATAGTGACATACATATTTAAATTATGACTATTTACAATACCTTAAAGATATTCCAGTAATATTAAATTAAATTTTAACAACTAGTACATGTTTATTTAATTTTAGATAAAGACTACACGAAAAAGTAATGCCTCAATTTGTGAGCTAATGTAATTCAATTCACTCCATATTCAATATGTAAAGAATTATAATTCAGTTGAGATAGCTAATTGGTTAAATGATGAGAATTAGTTTAATATGTTATAGGAAGCAAAATATATATCTAAAATTATTGATATAATGAGAATAGCCTAATATTAATGTAATGGGATTTTCCCATTAGAGGTTTTCTATTCTATTTAGATAAATTAATGGTAATAATAAGAATGGACAGATGTTAGCTCCATTATAAGTAACAAATATTAATCAGTAATTAATCTGTTAAGCAAGAATTTATGTAATTTTGATCTAAATAAAAATTATTGTCCAACAACCCCTTACATCACTCGGAAGCGAGTTCCAATTTCTAGCAACTGAAACTGTATAGGATGAAGAATATAAAGATGTCTTGTAGGTCTTTCACTGCAAACCCAATTTTCTCCAGTCTTTCTTATTTTCTGCCTTCCTCTTCATTTCCTTATATGCTCCATATATCATAATGTCGTCTATCATCTGATATCTTCTTCTGCTCCGAACTCTTCTCCCGTTCACCATTCCCTCCAGTGCATCCTTCAGTAGGCAGTTTCTTCTCATCCAGTGGCCCAAACAATTCTTTTTCCTCTTCCTGATCAGTTTCATAATCATTCTTTCTTCACTCAGTCTTTCCAACACAGCTTTATTTCTTATTCTGTCTGTCCACTTCACACGCTCATTTTTCTCCATATCCACAATTCAAATGCTTCTAGTCGCTTCTCTTCACTTCGTCGTAATGTCCATGTTTCCCCCCCCCCCATACAATGCCACACTCCATACAAAGCACTTCACTGATCTCTTCCTTAGTTATTTTTCCAGAGATCCTCACAAGATGCTCCTTTTTCTATTAAATGCTTCCTTTGCCATTGCTATCCTCCTTTTGACTTCCTGGCAGCAGCTCATGTTACTGCTTATAGTACACCCCAAATATTTGAAGCTGTCCACTTGCTCTACTGCCTCATTTAGAATTCGCGAGTTTATCTTCTTTATTTTTCTTCCTATGAACATGCTCTTCGTCTTACTTGCATTTATCTTCATTCCATACTGCTCACAGCTGTCATTTAGCACTAGTGGCACATCCCTTAGTATCATCTCCTCTTCTGCTAACAACGCCATATCATCAGCAAATCTAGTACAGTTTATTCTTCTTCCTCCTACTATCACTCCTCCCATGGTATGAAAACAGTCCTTTACTAAATTCTTCAAGTAGATGTTGAACAGAGTAGGTGATAAACGGCATCCTTGTCGAACTCCTTTCCCTATTTCACTTCCTTCTGACATTTCTTCTCCTATCCCGATTTTGACTCGTTGTTTCATATAAAGATTATTGAACAGCCTCCTCTCTTTCCAATCCACGCCAAATTTTTTCAGGATCCCCATCTTTATTTCTTCTAATCTTTTATACTTTCCTCTACCCAATAATACTGATAGTCAATTAAATCCCACTCGAGTTTTTATTTTCTCCAGATAAATCAAAACTTCTAGTGAGATTATGATGATAATTATTATAATGACTATTACACTTTTACTACGTCATACTACTTTTGACCAATAAAACGGTACGAAAAGACGTCTTTCAACCAATCATGGCTGCTTATCGCACAATTTTATCGCGTCACTAGCATTTGTTTAATTTTATCGCTTCCCTAGCATTTGTTTGGTTTTATCACTACCCTAGCATTTATTTCATTGCCAACATTTCAAGCTGCACTGGTCTGGACGGCAAAAAAAAAATAAATAAATAAAACACACACAGAAAATTACAGACCACTCCAGTCGAGACACAGCACTTTCAAATATGACTCGCATTGGCATTCAAGAACAAGAATTAATAAAGATCACTGGTCATAGCTATGCATCTTCCCTGAAACCCTATTTACAAATAAATGAAAGGCACCACTCGGATATCCTGAATAAGTTGAGGGATACACCATGTACGTCAACGAGTTCCACTTCTTTTACGCTCACGTCTAATATAACATCAACTGAACCTCCAACCACAAAACATTCAAATTTAAAAATTGTACTTTCAATAATTGTTTCTTTTAAAATTATTGATGTTTATTTTTATTTCATCATCGTTAATTAAAACGTTTCTTGTTTATGTCATCATCCCTAATTAAAACTTTTCTAACACTTGTTTATATTATTTAGGTTATGTTACAGTTTCTGCTTTATGATATTATGGATAGTCACGTATCAGAAATTGTTTAATACCAAGATTTATTGAAAATCATCTGTCAAGTGACGTTGATGACTGGGATCAGGATAATTGTAGTGGAATGCAACTGTTTTAATAAAAATGAACTGAATCAACAAAGCCTTCTTGACTAGTAATCGTCCGCAGAGTTCAATGACGATTCCACAGTTGACACAACTGATAACAAGAAAGCTGTTAATCATAACACACTACTGCCATCTAGCGTAATATTTGTAATGGTGAGATGGTACAATAATACATTTGAATACAGTTGTATTTTCGTAAGTTAATTAATATTTTATTGTGTTCGAGTACTTCGTTGCTTTTAAGCTTTATATACTTTCTTCTAATCGTGTAATAGTCAATTAAATCCCACTCGAGTTTTGATTTTCTCTAGATAAATTAAAACCTCTAGTGAGATTACTTACTTACTTATTACTTATGACTTTTAAGGAACCCGGAGGTTCATTGCCGCCCTCACATAAGCTCACCATTGATCTCTATCCTGAGCAAGATTAATCCAGTCTCTACCATCATATCCTACCTCCCTTAAATCCATTTTAATATTATCTTCCCATCTACGTCTCGGCCTCCCCAAAGGTCTTTTTCCCGCCGGCCTCCCAACCAACACTCTATATGCATTTCTGGATTCGCCCATACGTGCTACATATCCTGCCCATCTCAAAGGTCTGGATTTAATATTCCTAATTATGTCAGGTGAAGAATACAATGCGTGCAGCTCTGCGTTGTGTAAATTTCTCCATTCTCCTGTAACTTCATCCTCTTAGCCCCAAATATTTTCCTAAGAACCTTATTCTCAAACACCCTTAATCTCTGTTCCTCTCTCAAATTGAGAGTCCAAGTTTCACAACCATACAGAACAACTGGTAATATAACTGTTTTATAAATTCTAACTTTCAGATTTTTTGACAGTAGACTAGATGACAAAAGCTTCTCAACCGAATAATAACACGCATTTCCCATATTTATTCTGTGTTCAATTTCCTCCCGAGTAATTTTGTTACAGTTGCTCCCAGATATTTGAATTTTTCCACCTCTTCAAAGGATAATTATCAATTTTTTATATTTCCATTTCGTATAATATTCTCGTCACGAGACATAATCATATACTTAGTATTTTCGGGGTTTACTTCCAAATCTGTCCCTTTACTTGCTTCAAGTAAAATTCCCGTATTTTCTCTAATCGTTTGTGGATTTTCTCCTAACATATTCACGTCATCCGCATAGACAAGCAGCAGATGTAACCCGTTCAATTCGAAACCCTCTCTGTTATCCTGAACTTTGCTAATGGCATATTCTAGAGCAAAGTTAAAAAGTAAAGGTGATAGTGCATCTCCCTGCTTTATCCCGTAGTGAATTGGAAACGCATCTGACAGAAACTGGCCTATACGGACTCTGCTGTAAGTTTCACTGAGACACATTTTAAGTAATCGAACTAGTTTCTTGGGAATACCAAATTCAATAAGAATATTATATAAAACTTCTCTCTTAACCGAGTCATACGCCTTTTTGAAATCTATGAATAACTGATTCTAGTGAGATTACTGTTGATAATTATAATAATGATAATAATGATGATAAATGAATAGATACAGTTAAATTGTGAGTTCGCTAATTTAAAATGATTTAGAACACGTCATTCTGTTACTTTTACGATTATAGTTCGTTTTAATATCTGAGTTGTTTCACCCTTAACGCGCCTCTCTCTCATGACCACCTCGACCTATAGCAACAATCGCTATTTATACACAACCTGGAATTTATATACAAGTGCTACCCTCTCAAGGCTGTAGAGAGCACTACAGTATTGCTGTCACAAAGGAACTGGAAGGGTTCAGAGCTGCATTGCAATCGACAGTTTCGCGTGTCATCTGTCTCGATTGGATATCAGGAATTAGGAGTGGAGTAGGCAGTGGACGGCAGTATGCTCTAGTACAGGTTAATCCAAAAATGTCGTATCTGTGTGTGTATAGCGTCGTGCATTACAGAATCTATGTTCGGTTGGAGTTTTTCGAGAATGGCGAAGTTCGATAATAGTCGATGTTCACTCTTCAGAAGAAGGCCTGTCGTGTTTGTTCCGTCTGTCTTGTTACAAAAATATTCGCTGTCCTCCACTCCTACTCTTTCATGTTTTAACCGCTTAAGTATTTTATCACATCTTGCTATTAGTTTTTCTTATGAAATAAGACGAAGTTTTAAATGTCTTGATTGCTTCTCTCAAGTTCGAACATTGGAGGACGCTAGAGTGTATGTGTGTGTAACATGTATAGAACATTTAGGCAGGTTGTCTATGTTAGGTTTCCTCATAAATAGACATCTATCTTGGAAATCACATATTAGGTATGTATGAATTGCGTTATCTTCTGTAAACTATTTGTTAAAAAAATTGATGAACATTGTTAGTTTTGAATATGTTCGAAATGCATTTTTTCAAAGTGTAAATGGACTTAGAAACTAGTGATATTACAGACATTTTATTAATTTTAAATACTGACAGCTTCAAAAAGTAGAACACACTGTAGACCTCTGTTTGTATTCAGACCGTCATAAATCTGTACATATATGATGTTCTAGTGTTTATGAAAGAACATTTGCAAGGAAGAGATACACAATCATACAACTAGAATAGACAATTATTAGATTATCCACTTTGTAGACTTAGTGTGACAAAAATACTATAAATTGATTGGAATAAAATTATTTAATAAGCTCCCTATAAACATTCAACTTCTTCCTGTTGATAGTTATAAAACAAAATTGTACAGTTGTTAATTAAAAACCCACTTTACTCAATAAATAAGTTCTTTGAAATTGACATACATTTTTAAACACTGCAGTTTTAAATGTTATGGTTGTTGTTTCTTCTTTTTTTTTAATAATGAGATTTAATTGAAACCTAGTGGTAAATCAATTTACATTTAAATTTCAATGTATTAATGAACAGAGCAAATTGCACTACCTTTATTATTATTATTATTATTATTATTATTATTATTATTATTATTATTATTATTATTATAACTTTGCAAGGAGATGTGAGTGAGATATATGGTACAGTAGCGCTCTAAAGTATTTTGTATGAAGCATATGTCACAATTACATAGAGATGAGTATTGAATAAAAAAAATCCAGTAGATAATTGAAAAGTTTTTATTTCTAATCCATTTAGTACGAAAATACTTTTAGTTTAAACAGAGTTATCTTACGTAAAAAATAGTTGAAAATTCTTCTGGTTGTAAGTTAAAGTATATAATAATTAGAGGGTGCAATCGGGATACTTTAGCAATCAAGGTACGCAAGCATTGACTATAGCTTTTACATACTCGGTACTGGGCACACACTGCGGACATAAACAAAGATAGTACAGTCTGGTTATGATTGAAAATAAAGTACATGAATACATACCTTATACAGGGACATCATTTTATATTTACTAACATTTCTAATATTAACCTGGCTATACCTTTCTATTAACGATTGAAACAGGAAACACCGTTTGCTACCTCTTCCACGACTGGAGTTCGATGATACTGGCGTAAAATACAAACAAATCACTTTACTAGGTATAGGAGGGAAGAAAAGTAGTCATCCATTTATGTAAACTAGGAAATACCGCAATTTTGAGTTTGATAATTTTCATTAGGTTTTTGTTTAATCAAAATACAGTACTGTATTAACACTTAGTGTTTTACACACGAATTGAGCTATCCATTCGGACGTATTCATTATGCAATGTATATTATACTGTCTCTACAATATAGAGAATGAAGTTAGATTGAAAAATAATCATAATATGGATATTTAAACACATTTTTGAAAATGGTGGCCGTTCATTTCGATACAGGCTTCAGTTCTTTTGTGCATATTATCGCACTATAGACTATTGTACCTAATTCCAATTACCAGTTTCGTCCTTCGTACGAGTAACTCATGTTGAAATAATTCCGTACCGACTCTATAAAAGAATATCTTACGTATTGTAAATTCAATCTTCACTTCTGCCCGATCCGAAAAGATAAAATTACAGAGAAATCTATCTACTGTCCATTCAAGTGGTTTTGTCGCAGGGTCTTAGAAAGGGGGGGGGATCACGTGACAGTTAATTACTTAATGAGGCCCTTTTATTTAAGTTATTTTAAACACTTGTATAATATTACGTAGACGTCCAATTCCTAACATAAATTAATGTTTTCAGAAAAGAGCTAAGATAGCCCAGCTACTAGACTTAACAGAGGGGCGAACAGAAGCAGGAGGGGGAAACCGGGATGCGACGTAGGCAAATGGACGACAGTACCTGTACGAAAATATGATTCAATATTGAAAGGTTTTTCGTCACTGGAAAACGCTGACATATTTCTGGAACGTACTATACTCGCTAACTCAGTACCGCTTTCGAGCCCTCGGCTCTATGTCGTGAACGGTTGGAAGTTTACTAGTAGAAGGGGTGGGAGTGAAGTACAATAAAAATTGAAGTAAAAATAAAATGATGTCCCTGTACATGCAAGGTTCCATCTTCTTAGGTTTCGTTGCCGGCATTACAATGAACAACAAAATACATCCGAAGATTCGGGAACTGAAACGTCCTGCGGCGATCACTCAAACAGTTTTTATATTTTGAGAACGACCGTTCGACATCACAGGATGTCAATGGTGAATGCAAATAATACTACTGGTGTTTCGACATTGCACTTGTACACGTTACCAAATACAGTAGAGCGTCTCGTTTAGGCACAGCGAAAACGTAAAGAAAGTGCAGGTAGCGTGTGGGAGAGGACGTGCTGTACGATATACATGAGGGATGCACAAGGTTTTAGTTACAACATTTATGGCGGAGCATTAATGAAATTATATTTAAAAAAAACTCACAAAACAAAAGAACACAAATTGCGTAACTTTATCATACACACATTTTAACAAACAAGCAATTGTAATGTTGAAATAATTCAATATAACAAATCAAATTTTGCTACTTACATGATGGTGCTTTCAAGCAGCATTTTTTACGGTGTTAAATTTCATTCTCTCTATGACTAACATAATATCACCGTCTTCTGTGGTCGAATTGATGTAAAGTGACAACACTATTTCCTAAACATAATAATTATCCCTTGTCAAAGTTCAATTTATTCTGGTACAGTACAGAAGACGGTGATATTATGTTAGATACAGAGAATGAAATTCATGCCCGTAAAAATGCTGCTTGAAAACAATACCATATAGACTAAATAGCAAAATTTGATTTGTTATATTGAATTATTTCAAAATTACAATTCCTCTTTGTTAAAATGTGTATAGGATAATGCTTGTCTATGCAGATGACGTGAATATGTTAGGAGAAAATCCACAAACAATTAGGGAAAACGCGGAAATTCTTGTTGAAGCAAGTAGAGCGATAGGGTGAGGGTGGAAGTAAATCCCGAAAAGACTAAGTATATGATTATGTCTCAGTGACCAGAATATTGTGGTGAAATGGAACTATAAAAATTGGAGATTTATCCGTCGAAGAGGTGGAAAAATTCAAATATCTTGGAGCAACAGTAACTCCAAAATATAAATATTGTCGGAGGAAATTAAACACAGAATAAATATGGGAAATGCCTGTTATTATTCGTTGTCGAACTTTGTCATCTAGTCTTCTGTCAAAAACTCTGAAAGTTAAATTTATAAAACAGTTATATTACCGGTTGTTCTGTATGTTTGTGAAACTTGGACTCTCACTTTGAGGAAGAAAGAGATTAAGGTGCTTGAGAATAAGGTTCTTAGGAAAATATTTGGGGCTAAGAGGGATGAAGTTACAGGAGAATGGAGAAAAACAACGCAGAGCTGCACCATTGTATACTTCACCTGACATAATTAGGAACATTAAATCCAGACGTTTGAGATGGGCAGGACATGTAGCACGTATGGGCATTGTGCTTGTAAGGGCCAGAAATGCATATAGAGTGTTAGTTGGGAGGCCGGAGAGGAAAAAGACCTTATTTGGGGAGGCCGAGACGTAGATGGGAGGATAATATTAAAATGGATTTGAGGGAGGTGAGATATGATGGTAGAGACTGGATTAATCTTGGTCCAGGATAGGGACCAATGGCGGGCTTATTGAGGGCGGCAATGAACCTCGGGTTCCTTAAAGCCAGTAAGTAAGTTTAGGATAATGCTATACAATTTGTGTTTTTCATTTTGTGTGCTTTTGGAAAATATCAGTTAATGTTAATTAATATAATTTACAACTAAAACCAGTGCATCCCTCGTGTTTATTGTACGGTCTCGACCTCCCCCGCACGTTAGGTGGCTCTTTGTTTTCGTTTTCGATTCTGCCTAAACGAGACGCTCTGAACCATCTGCAGACTTCTCCAAAAGCGTACTCGCGAAGTAAGCCCCTGAACGGATCCGAAGCCAGTACGTAATGAGCGCGCTTCGCCTTCCCATCCCCACCTGTACTGTGCTCAATGTTTATGCGCGAAAAACGAAGAGCAGTGCCGGACAGATTATCAAATGTGTTAAAAATTGGAGTTCCACCGTTTCACAATGTCCTCTAATCTTGGACGTAGGATGAATAGGAAGAGAAATTTTTGTGCGAGATCGTGTTATTATTATTTGCTTTGTTTTCCTTCAGAACCAAGTCTGCGGTAAGTGTGAAATACCACATTCAGTATTCCCAACGTAACACACATAACAATTTATGGTTCTTCTTACCACTTAAGAGGACATTCATTTTACTGCTTGAGAATAAGGCTTTTAAAAATTATTTTTAGAGACGTTTAACATAGTAATAATTATAAATTGGAAACTTACCATTGCAATTGCACCTAAATTGTAATGTTAATTATTGTTTGAAATATTTGCAAAAATTAAGTAAAGTCTACTACTCCATGAAACTTATTGCATTAGTTGGGATACAAGTAACATTAAGGAAGACGTGAAAAAATCAGCAAGATTCCAGATGCCGATGTTATTACTTGCAATATGTTATATAAATAATATTGTTAAAATATTAAAATGAAAAATAAATCATTACATAATTTGTTTGTTTTAATTTCGCATTTATGGACTGGGGAAAAAAAGACAGACTTATATCACGGTTAATTAATATAGTAAACACAGAAAACATTTTATAGCAACAGTGTTGAAGAAAGATATTTTGTTTTCGTTTGCCTGTCAATAAACGAGAAACCAACATGGAGATTTTCTGCAACTAATTAGAAATTCGTCTTTCGGGTAAGTAATAAACGGATCTTCCCACAAAATGATGTCCGATACACCACCGGTATGTTTGTTTTCATGTTCTCGCAAATTAAAAAAGCTCATTATCATTACGTTTCGCGTTTTCAATCTTTTCACAATCGACCATGTAAAACGTCAACATTCGCTCTTGAAACAGAAATTTTTTGTGTTTGTGGAGAGAACGTGAAATGCTTAATTTTTTCGACAATGCTTAAAGCTGTGTTAAAATTCAACATTCGACGACAATACTCGACTCTTCACAAAGAATATCATACAAATACAGGCATGTTGGACATATGAAAATAATTTATTTTGAGGCTATCTGTATAACTGTATATTAGAATACGTTTACACTCAGTTCCGCATGACAAACTTATAGTTTTTCGTTTAATTTTAGGTGAAGTGCGTAGTCCTACAAACATTTTGATAAATATAAAACAAGAAAATACAAACACAAATCACACACGTGTCCTCAGTCTTAAACAAAAAAACCTTCTTGCTAGCTATGTTCTAGCTTGGAATATTGGAAAATCAATGAAGCCCTTTACAGAAGCATCATTTATAAAATCGTGCATACAGGACGTTACTAAAATACTGTGTCCAGAACAAAGTCAAAGTTTAAGAAAATTAAATTGTTTCCAATCACAGTTCAGAGAAGGAATTTCAAGATTGTAAATGCAATTGAATCTGAATTTGAAACCACAATTAACCAGTTTGTAGCTTATTCACTTGCATTGGACCAAAGCACAGATAGAAATGATAAAGCTCACCTAGCCATTTTCATCCGAGGAGTTAATGAACATTTTACTGTGTCTGAATGTCTTCTAGATGTAATTACAAAATACAACTGGAGAAGATCTTTTCCAGGCACTGAAAGGCACCATAGAACAGAAGAGGTTGAATTTGCTGTGTCAATAGCAACAGAAGGTACTCCAGCTTCATAGTATGTCAAAATAATATACAAAAGTATGATATTTCTTATTCTTTTGATATTATTTGTAAACGTAAGCAGACCGTTGCCGCGATCCCTCAGTGATCGCTCCCATCTGTTCAGGTACGAGTCTCTCCCCCTTCTCTAGCCTTACAGCACACTGTGTTCGAAAGGCAGCATCGATAACACGAATGACGATACGGTTTATGAGACCTCTGCTCTACTGTACACTTAAACACTGTGACAAACAACCTCGACACTAACGTCAGACAACTGTTCACTATGACTGCGCACAGTACTCTGCTGGCTTAGGTTCGGATCCTACAGCGCGCAACGGCTGACAGCTCATTTCGCGTTCTTAACAGAATGTACCTACGAGAGTAACGTCACATGTCTAAGCTCCTTTGTGCATCAACCTTTTGTCGCCGTAAAAGTTATTCCAAGCCCGCCGTCTAGTAATTATAAAACAAAAATATTCTGGAGTCTGAGAGAAAAATCAGTATTTCATTGTAACCCCGAGCTTTGTTCACAGCAGCACATCTGTTTGGCATTGAATCCACATGATTTTGCAGTCTCTCGAGTGGAAGTTGTGACCATTCTTCCAATAAGGCAGCAAAGAACTGATCCTTATTTGAGTAACTTCTACAAACACGTCGATCTAAATCAGCCCAGAGATGTTCAATAGGATTAAGATCCGGACTCTGGTTTGGCCAATATAAAAGTTTGATTTTTTTATCTGCAAAAATTTTTTTTTTAAATGACCGAAAGTGTGTTTTGGATTATTTAAACAATGTACAATTTAATTCTTAAAATAAAGTAAATATAATTTTTGGATATAATAGTTTTTGTTGTTTCATTAAAATATAATATGTTCACAGCTATTAAGTTAATAGCATTTAAAGACGGAATTGCGTTAGTAATACAAGAAAATCTGTTCGTTTCATTTCAGTGATTCTCCAGCAATAACATCATTCAATAACGAAAGATTTTAGACAACGTAAAAAAATTGCGTAATTCAGATAGGCTACATGCTTTCGTTTTTATTGGCTAGTGGCTTATAAGTTGTACAGGGACATCATTTTATTTTCACTTCAACTTTTATTGTACCTGAGTTTTTGAATGTACTTCACTCCCACCCCTTCTACTAAGGAAGTTCCTACTGCCCTCCATACAGAACCAAGGCCGCAGTACTGAGTTAGTGTTTATAGTACGTTTCAGAAATATGTTCACGTTTTCCAGTGACGAAAACTTCCAATATTGAATCATATTTTCGCACAGGTACTGTCGTCCGTTTGCCTATGTCGCATCGCGGTTTCCCCAACCTGCTTCTGCTCGCTGCACTGTAAAGGCTAGTGGCTGCGCTTTCTTAGCTCTTTTCTGAAAACATTAATTTCTGTTAGGAATTGGACGTCTACGTAAGATTATGCAACTGTTTAAACTAACTTAAATAAAAGGGCCTCGTTAAGTAATTAACTGTCACGTGATTCCCCCCCTTTCTACGATCCTGCGACATAACCACTAGGACGGACAGTAGATAGCATGTCTGAGTAATTTTATATTTTCGGATCGGGCAGAAGTAAAGATTGAATTTACAGTACGTAAGGTAATCTTTTATAGAGTAGGTACAGAATTATTTCAACATGAGTTACTAAGTATGAAGGACGAAATTGGTAATTGGAATTAGATGCAATAGTCTATAGTGCGATAATAGGCACAAAAGAACTGAAGCCTGTATCGAAATGAACGGCCACCATTTTCAAAAATGTGTTTAAATATCCATATTAAGATTATTTTTCAATTTAACTTCATTCTCTATAGCGTACGCTAATGTGCTGTAGACAGTATAATGTACACTGCATAATGAATACGTCCGCACGGACAGCTCAGTTCGTGAGTAAAAGCACTTATTGTTAACACTGTACTGTATTTTGATTAAATAAAAACCTAATGAAAAGTATCAAACTCAAAATCGCGATTTTTCCTACTTTACGTAAATGGATGAACTACTTTTCTTCCCTCCTATACCTAGTAAAGTGATTTGTTTGTATTTTACGCCAGTATCATCGAACTCCAGTCGTGGAAAGGGATAGCAAACGGTGTTTCCGGTTCCAAAGGAATAGCCAGGTTAATATTAGAAATGTTAGTGAAAATAAAATGATGTCCCTGTATAAAGTAACAATGTAGTAACTTTGTAATAGGAGTTTGTGTACAGATTTTCAGAAAAATATGCGTTTCATTAGGCCTACTTTTATATGGAAATATGGTTGTGTGAATAAGTGATTTCTGGAACTTTAAACTCATTCATTCCGCCTTTCTCTTAGTCTCCGCCTGTGATCCATATATTATCCTAACGTTGTCTATCGTGTGATATCATCATTTTCTGCCCCGTACCTTAAGCTACGGTTTGTTTACGGCGATCTTCACCGGCGATTATAAACGCTGGCGATGATCGTCAGGAAGTGGTTTCTTTATCAGCATACATCATTGTCAATTCTCACTTGTTTTACTGTCATAACTCGATTAAATATTTCTACATGGCCGTCTCTAAATATCGATTATTGAACATGTATGCGGCGATGTGCGTCCTGAATTTGCTTCAGAAGCAACCTCCAGCGATCTGCGTCGCCTCCAACGACCTACGTTGGCGATCAACGCTGTAAAGAAACCGTGCGCATTCATTGTAACTACTAGGAACTCCAGGCGACAATCGCCAGCGATGTGCGACCGGCGATGATCGCCGTAAATAAACCACAGCTTTACACTAATGTACGGATGTTATTTTGTTCGGTTTTTTTGGGTCATTCTTCCGAGAATGGTGCACAAGCTATGTGGTAATATTTATTCAACGTTGAATTGCCTTTTTGCAAGTCATAAAGTAGTCAATCAAACTGTGTAGACCAGCCGCGGCGAAAATGCGACTCACGAGCACATTGTGGCTCGCAGTGCATTTCCCTCGCTTCCTACCTACAACCCCCACCCTCTTACTTACTGGAGTCAAACTCTGTTCCATGTATATTTGTCTCTGACCTGCGAGTGGCGTATCGTCGCAATGTCTCTTTCGAAACCATGTACCTCTATAAAAACGAAAGTTCCAAGTAGGATGGGAGGATGCATTTTTTGCTGACAATATGTTGAGAATATTAAATGTATGATTTGTTCACAAATATTACTAGGGAAACGGTTGTATAGCATAAAACGGCATTATAAGTTACTACATGTTACTGATGAAACATTAAAAGGTTAAGTGTTGTTGTTGTTATTGTTATTATTATTGTTATTATTATTATTATTATTATTATTATCATCATCATCATCATCATCATCATCGCTGTACGTCGATCCTTTTTCACCAGATGTACGAATAATGCGGTTAGATCTTCAATTTAAATTCACATATTTACAATGTGATGTCAAATGAAAGCTAGATGTAAGGACTTGACAAATGTTGAACTTTTCAAATCTTTGGCAAAAAATAAATATTTGAAGCTTCGTTCTTTCGCTTGCTCTGTTGAAGCCATGTTCGCTACAACTTACGTTTGTGAAAAATTATTTTCAACAATGAAAATAGTAAAAACCAAATTTAGATCACGACTGACAGACAAATACCTTCGTGATCAACTACGACTGGCAGTAAGTGACATAATTCCTGATTTTGAAACTCTGTCGCAGAGACATTCTGAAGACAGTTAATTTTAGGTTGTGATAACGTGTCCTATATTTTCTTGTTCATTTCTTTCTTCGTACTAAACATTAGTTTGTAGCCTTGTACTGTATAAAATTTTATTTAAGTGCCTGACGTAAGGAAAATAAAAAATCCGTTAATAGTCAGACAGTTGCTTCACTTCCCCTTCGGGTGTCCGCCTCCCTCCATAGGTGCTATGCACGTTGCAGCTTACACAGTGGCTCGGCGCACGATAGCATTTTCGCCACCGCTGGTGTAGACTATACAGGGTGATTCACGAAGGGATACCGTCACTTACGGAGCTTATTTCCGAAGGAATTCTGAGCGGAAAATGTCATAAATATGTATCCTACTCTCAATATTTTCAAGGTAGGCCTACACTAATTAGAAGTTGTTTGTAAAATACCTTTTTTCTTTAGTTTTAAGGGTAGAAGAATATTACGAATAGAGAATGAACTATTAATAAGTATCATTTCTTTAATTGACTAGTATTCTGAAGATATAAACTCACCACTGCTAGATAAATTAGATTATTATGGAATTAAAGGTGTTGCACACCAATTGTTTCACTCATATCTCATAGATAGTAAACAGAAAGTTGAAATCAATACAACTATGTATCTGCATCGACAAGGAAAACTATTAATAATGAAATTCCTCAAGGATCAATATTAGATCACCTACTTTTCCTACTGTTTATAAAAGATCTTGCCCCCCTAATAAAAGATGTAGCTCATCCCATATTATTTGCAGATGACACATGTATAGTAATTACAGCCAATAACTCCAACACATTCCAATCTGAAATAGAGGAAATTCTCTTTAAAATATGTGGCTCGTTCTCAGTCAATAAATTGGTATTAAATTGTAACAAAACTAACATAATTCAATTAAAATCCTGTCCAAATTCAACCTCGCAAATTTCTAGCGCATTAATTAATAATAGATCCCTATTAGAAACAACAACAACAACTAAATTTCTTGGCTTAAAAATCGATAATGTGTTAAATTGGAAAAATTATATTAATGAAATTACCCCCAAACTAAATTCAGCTTGTTTTGCTATTAGATCTATGCAAAATATAGTAAATATCAATACCTTAAAAACAATATACTTTTAATACTTCCACTCGGTAATGCGTTTTGGAATAATATTCTGGGGAAATTCCACAGATAGTAACAATATATTTCTATTACAAAAAAGAGTAATTAGAATAATAGTAGGTGCCAAATCTAGGGAATCGTGTAGGGCTATTTTAAAAAAACTACAAATAATGCCCATGGCTTGTCAGTATATATTTTCATTAATAATCCAAGGAAATGAATTAACAAAGCAACTACTGTTACATCATAAGCAAAAGATACGTGCCCATGTGTTGTAAAAATGTCAGCTCTTTAGCTTCAGCACATTTCGAGAAAATAATTTAATATTCTGAGGATAGGAAGTTGCTCACAAATATCACCTTAAAAGCATAATGCGATAAGAGTTTTGTTATGGAATATTAGTTACACTTAAAACAGATACAGTACCTAGATAACTTTTCTTTGTACTGTAATATTGTTTTGATTAGCTTATTGATTTCTTTTGTAAGGCTAAAGATTCCATCAATATAAATTCCAACTTATGATGTCATATTGAATCTCTTTCTTTGGAATATCACTTTCTTTATGAATGATGTGTTTCATCCACTTAATACAGTATGATATTATACTACTATGGAATTTAAGTGGATATTCCTTCTTAACTCTCTATTATGTTATTAAGATTTAAAACACAAGTGCAATATTAAGAAATCAGTGTTTGTACTTTTGTTTTACAGACAATATAGATAATAATAAACAGAAAGAAGCCATATAAAAATAACGACATAAAATTTCACGTTCCGTTTGAAGTTTGTGCACCACTGTTTTCTTAATCCAACAGGTTGCTTATTCATATACACAACCCTTCCTCTTTCCATACTTAGCGCTTGCTGCCCGCGCACGACGTCAAGGTCAGAAAAATGAGCTTGCTTTGACATCACTGGGTTACAGCGTGATGTCACATTCTTCGTCATAACATGGCCAACATTGTATAAGTTTATATGTAAATGCGCGTTTAACATGAGAATAATATAGCAATAATCTTCCTGGTATGTAATCGTGAAAACTTCGTAACTAATTCAACAGTTCATAGCATAAATACACGTCAAAAAATGACTTTGATACTCCATCCGCAAGTCTATCGTGCTATCAAAAAGGAGTGCGTTATATGGCAGTAAAATTTTTAGTAGCCTCCCTATCGATATAAAAAATGAAACTCAAAACATAAGATTATTTAGGGCCAAATTAAAGAAGTACCTAATTTCTCACGCCTTCTATTCTGTAGGTGAATTCATGACATTCAATAACGCTTCATGAAATTGATACTAAAACTTTGTGTTGTACTAGTGGACTATATTGTAAATCTCGTCTGTATATATTTCATCTAGACTGTGACTATAAATTAATATTTTATAATAGTATTAATTTTTTTGACTTGTTCCATATTCTAGCTGTAAGCATGTATGAATACCATGGAATGTTAATAAATACAATACAATACAATACAATATAATACAATACCATTGCCATGATCGGGGTTTAATAATATGAGCCTCATATGTTTGTATGTATGTATGTATGTATGTATGTATGTATGTATGTATGTATTCACACTGCAATGGGTATATACCCGGTGGAAGTGGTAACTAATTACACTCAATAATGACAATAATAAACTTATTAATTAAACATACAATTAATAATAATACTAATAATTAATACTAATAATAATTATAATAGTAATAATAATAATAACAACAACAGGGAATATACTAAATTAAATGAAATGATCACTTAAAATAAGATTTGAAATATTCTAATTCGTATCTTAAAACTAAGATCGAACTAAAACCCACGAGTATATGTTCATATCTGCACAAGTACCTTTCAACAATACACTCATTTCGCTGTCAACTCACTCACTCCACTGGAACTACGACACATTTCACTGATTCTATCCTGATTTCACTAACACTTCAAAAACATTTCACTGTTCAAATACTTTGCACTGCCACTATAAACTATAAAGCTTCACTGACAGGAACACGTTTCACTTACACAGCACACTTCACTGACACGACATACTTCTTCACTGATACAACACACTTCACTGACACAACATAATTCTTCACTGATACAACACTTCAATAACAACATATCATTTACACCCTTTAAATACTGTGTATAATTACCGTCAATTAGTAAGGTCCTTAAGCCTATTTTTAAATGCATTTTTGGTTGTTGGTAAAGCCTTTAGTAAGTCTGCAGGTAAAGCATTCTTTCCCTGATAGTACGATTGAGAAAAGAAAACTTTCCAGTGTCCGTCCTCTGCCTTCTTTCCCTCAATTTATAAGAGTGGTCGTTCCTTGAAGAGTAATTTGGCGGCTGCAACCTATTTTTTATTTCTCTCCAGGCAGGTTCACCTCTGTATGTGTCAGAGAATTTACTGGTGTAGCTTAGAGACTGTTGATTTCTAGAATACGAAATTTATTCCCGATATGGCAAACATAATTGATTTAAATTTATTTCACACAATCTTCTTAATACTAATCATCATGAAATGAATAAAATATCTGATGAGAAAAACGTTCATTTATATTTCGAAGCTCATTATTTATTACTTGTGAAACCGTATAATTCTGCTTTATTTGCCAAGTTGCTCAAATTCATTAAAGAGCTGTAAACTACTTGCAGGATCTAATAAAGTCGTTGGGTTCTCAAGAGACAGCCTTTGATCATATCCGAAATGTCGTTCCACTTGATGATATCCTACGCTCCCCACAAAACCGCTGCCTTACTTCGACATTACGGTATAATTAATGCTGTGCTTTGTTGCCAAAAGTAAACTTCACCAATCAGACTTTCCTTAATGATACACCGTGGAGAAACAATGTATTATAGTCGCCACCAAGTACTTTCGTTGGTTTCAACATTAAAATTCGATATCTGTAATCATTATTATTATTATTATTATTATTATTATTATTATTATTACTACTACTACTATTATTATATTATTTTTATTATTATTGTTATTATTATTATTATTATTATTATTATTATTATTATTATTATTATTATTACTTGAATATGTTAAGAGAAAATTCACAACCGATTAGAGAAATTACGAAAATTTTACTTGAAGCAAGTAAAGTGATAGATTTGAAAATAAATCCCGAAAAGACAAAGTATATGATTATGTCTCGTGACCAGAATATTGTACGAAATGGAGACTTAAAAATTGGAGATTTATCCTTCGAAGAGGTGGAAAAATTCAAATGTCTTGGAGCAACAGTAACAAATATAAATGACACTAGAAATGAAATTAAACGCAGAATAAACATGGGAAATGCCTGTTATTATTCGGTACAGAAGCTTTTGTCATCTAGTCTGCTGTCAAAAAATGTAAAAGTTGGAATTTATAAAACAGTTATATTACGGTTGTTCTGTATGGTTGTAAAACTTGGACTCTCACTTTGAGAGAGGAACAGAGATTGAAGGTGTTTGAGAATAAGTTTCTTAGGAAAATATTTAGGGCTAAGAGGGATAGAAGTTACAGGAGAATGGAGAAAGTTACAAAACGCAAAATACACGCATTGTATTCTCCACTGACATAATTAGGAACATTAAGTCCAGACGTTTGGGATGGGCAGGGCATGTAGCACGTATGAGCGAATCCAGAAATGCATATAGAGTGTTAGTTGGGAGACCGGAGGGAAAAAGACCTTTGAAGAGGCCGTGACGTAGATGGGAGGATAATATTAAAATGGATTTGAGGGAGGTGGGATATGATGATAGAGACTGGATTGGTCTTCCTCAAGATAGGGACCAATGGCGGGCTTATTTGAGGGCGGCAATGAAACTCCGGGTTGCTTAAAAGCCAGCAAGTAAGTATTATTATTATTATTATTATTATTATTATTATTATTATTATTATTATTATTATTATTATTATTATTAATTCAAATATATTGTGATCCATCTGTTGCTATTTATTGTTAAATATTTTGTACATGAAAGGCAAATGGCCTGAAAATTTTACGGAGACAGTGTTGATTCCAATGCCGCAGCAAAGTAATGCCAAGAAATGTAACAAGTTCAGGACTATCGGCCTAATATTACACTCGGCGAAGATTCTCTTGCGAATACTGAATCGACATTTATATTGAAGACGGAAAAACAGTTGGAAGAAGAGCAGTTTGGCTTCAGGAAAGGAATAGGTACGAGAGATGCAATTGGACTAGTATCAACAATCGGCGAAAGATACCTAGAGAAGAATAAAGAAGTGTATGTAGTATATGTAGACTCAGAAAGGCTTTTGACAGAGTGGATTGCAATAAACTGATGGGGATCTTAAACAAAATTACTGTGGATTGGAAAGAGAGAAGTCTGTTCAGTAATCTTTATATGAAACAAAGAGCCAAAGTCAGGATAGGAGGAGAAATGTCAGAAAGAAGGGAAATTGGGAGAGGAGTACGTTAAGGACGCCATTTATCAACTACTCTGTTCAACATCTTTTTGGAGGATTTAGTGAAGAACTGTTTTCAGAACACGGGAGGAGTGATAGCAGGAGAAAGAAGAATAAAGTGCATAAGACTTGCTGATGATATTGCGTTGTTAGCAGAAGAGGAGATACTAAGGGATATGCTTCTGGAGCTAAATGACAGCTGTGAGCAGTATTGGATGAAGATAAATGTAAATAAGACGAAGAGCATGGTCATAGGAAGAAGATAAACTTGCGAATTCTAAATGAGGCAGTAGAGTAAGTGGACAGCTTCAAATAGTTGGGTACTATAAGCAGTAACATGAGCTGCTGCCAGGAAGTGGAAAGGAATTAGCAATACAAGTGAAAGTCTTTAAATTATGCGACGAAAGGAACATTTTTCCCACATCATTAATCGTCGTACACTGTTACCCTCTACACTAACAAGGGAAAGGTTTCGGCTCGAACAGGAATTTTTGGTTAAAAATTTGTACAGAGCCTTACCTCACAATGGTAATGAAGACCGTAAAAGCATTAATTTGTGTAACTCTCCGTTTGGTTGGTATTGGCCAATACACAAAAATGTACATGAGGATTGTCTATAAAATGCATGAAACAGCATGGAGCACACCAATAAGCACAACACTCAGGAGCAACACCTGAACAATCTTCTGAACCACACTTGAATTCAAACGCAAACTTACTAGGCACTTGGTCAGTAATTGAGACTCGTTCAGACATGGTTTCTTGTAAATAGTTCTCTTAATCTATCACAGAATATTTCAATTTCCGGTAATTTCATCACTATTTGTTATTGTAGGTTTAATTTGTAATTCAGTAAATACAAAAATATTCTTTGTTTTTAACTTCTGTGATAAAATGTCTAGCTTTCATTAATCAGGTAATCTTGTCATATTTTAATTTTTATTGTAATTGTAAATTTAATATTAATTGTAATTCTATTGTTCAAACTATAGTTGCAATCCCCTAGTAGAGGGACAGAGAAGGCCTGACGGCCTTATCTCTACCAGGTTAAATAAATAAATAAATACTAAATACTTCAGTGCTGAAATATCAAGTGCCACCTGAATTACTTTTTTGAAGTCCGAGACTTGTTCAGGATTCACGTAACCAGCTGACTGCCAGGGATACTGAAGCATAGGGCGGTATACTGGAGCAGACAACTGGTTATGAATAACAGAGTGCATTTTCATTATAAACACTCGATTTCCCAAGTTAAGTTCTGGATTCTCAGCAAGAGGTCCTTATGTAATCTGTTATCCTCCGAGCATATATTTTGTATTGTCTAAGGAAATAGATATCCAGATGCTGGATATATTTAGCTTTTTTAGGTGGAATGATCATACATTCTATATCCTAGCCTTGGAATGATTCATGTTTAAGGTTGCGTCCTTGTGCGCACTTCATGAATCACACAACAGTACGCTATACATTTTTGACTAGCTGCAATATTTTCAGACAGAACGTTGGAGAAAAATGTTCTTAAATGGGCTTTAGACATTTTACCACTCGCACTAGCTTCTAGGCTAGGCTAGGCTTACGGTTAAGGTGTCCCATCCCCTTAACTTGTGCAGTGCTCTCCACACCCCTCAACTTGTACAGTGCTCTAACAGACAAACCACAGATTACACAAACGAATGCTTTTGGGAGCTTTGCAGAGATGTAAAGATGGGCCTGTATACAAATTTTGGTTACGAAATTCCTGTTTGAGCCGAAACCCTTCCCTTGTAAGATACACTAATACCTCGTTGCAGGGCAGGCCTATCTGTAGAAAATTATGTCCGAGGTATGTGACGTCTCCACATAGGTACGTATTTAATCTGAACAATTTATAGCTTGTCTCTTCCCGTTCTCCTTCTATCGTCGTTGAATAGCCCTACAGTTTCAGGAACTACCTGTCAGGAATGTCAACAACTTGTGTATCATAATAGCTGTTTCTTTGAGTGTAATTGTTTCTGCTCTCAGGCTCTCTTCCCTAAAAGAGAGATCAAAGAAGGCACATAGCGTTCGCACATTTTTTACTTAATAATATGGAGTACAAAATAAACGCAGTGAAATTAGAAAAATTTAGTTTTTTTCACGAAAACTTACGTTTTTCTCTTCACTGAAACTGAAGCGTGGGTTTTGATAGCCCGTATCTATATTTGTTCATGTGCAATCCTTCTGAATTACTCGGTGGATATTATCTGCTAAATAATTCATCCGCGAAATGTCAAATACATATTTGTAATGTGTTATTTGTGATGTAGACTCTACACCAGAGGTCTCCAAAAAGCGTATCGTCATTCGTGCTCTCGATGCTGTCCGCCGAACACAGTGTGCTGTAAGGCTAGAGAAGGGGAAGAAATTCTTACCTCAACAGATGATAGCGATCAGTGGGGGTTCGTGGCAATGATCTGCTTATGTTTACAAATGAATCGGTCATTGCAGAAAGGGGATAAGTCATGAAAAAAGCGAAAATGACTTAAGAGTGCCGTTGCTTTCTCCAGACCTAGACACACATTTCCGTACAGAAATGGGACAAATTTGCTCATTCTCAACGCGAAGCAGAGTACCATAAGCAGCACAGTCATTGCAGAAAGGGGACAAGTCAGCGACTTACCTTCTTTCTGCACTGACTGACGACGTGACGCAACCGAGCGCCGCGGATCTAACAAGTTACGCGCCCATCAGCTGATAAGGAAAATGACAGATAAGCTAGAAGTAGTAAGTGACCCAGGGGAAGAAAACTGTGTTATTAGTGGTAAACGTAAACACAATGAAGTAACTACCGCAGAAATATAAATAAGAAAAATAAACTGAAGGCATTAGAACGTCAATTCCATTGGGAAGTGTGTAGCAACCAGTACGATAGGAGAACAAAGTGGGTAAGAAACTACTCATTGTTTGTTTAGACGCAACTTTAGGTCATCAATTTTCAACATTCACAATTTCAAAGACCATTCCTATCATGAAGGTATATGCCACAAATCTTCAAATGAAGTGTGTTCCTTCTGAACTACATTGAAAATAATGGCCCTTCTTCAGTCAAGGAATTGTATCTTTTCTCTGATAACCGTGGAGGGCAAAATAAAAATCATACCTTAATTCGATTGTTGCTTGCACTGACCCAAATGGGGAGATTTAACAAAATCAGTCATTATTTTCCACAACGAGGCCATTCATTTCTTCCCTGTGACCGCAACTTTGGTGTAGTGAAGCGCTAACTAAGGAAGACAGACAGGGTATATGTGCCAGACCAATACAATACCTTGATCCACCAGGCAAACACAAACAACAGATTTTCTGTAGAATCAGTTACTACTGATGATATTTTGAATTTTAAATACTGGTGGCCAGAGTATTACAAGAAAACCACCTGCTCATTAGACACACTGAGGAAAAAAGGGAAAGATAATATGTTTTCTTCAGCACAATTCAGTGAATTTGTTTACTCTAAAGATGATCCAGGATGTGTGACTGTCAGTTTGTTCATTGGTAGTGAAATGAGGAAACACAGATTCTGTATGAAAAAACCAGGTTCTGGACACATAGTAATGCCTACACAAAAGCATACAATGGGAAAATTCCCACTAATAAAAAAAAAAAAAAACTTGGAGACGTATCGAAAGTTGGCAATACATTCCATTGGAACACACTTTTTTACGAAGAGATCCTGAACTGGTCACCTTGTGACAAGGAATCTACAAATGACGTGGCTTCCAACGTCTAACCCTACACTCTATAACAATAGAAACAAATGATTTTGTGTAGTGTTTTAGTGTATTTTTATTGTGCTCTCCTATATGCAGTTTTTAAGTATTAGTTTAAAAGTAGAGTTTTGATTTAAAACTGTGATATAAAATCACATATTGGTACATTTCTGTAGTAAGAATAATGATTAAAATGCAAAAATAATTATGTAAATGGTGACAGTAATGTAGTAATTACACACTAAAACATCGGTATCATTGTAATTATTAACATTTACTTTGTTTTAAAATATTACATTAGCCCAAAATTTTAAATTATATATTTTTTCTTTTATATTTAACAATTCCTTGCAGAAAGGGGATAAGTCATGGTTCGATTAAACAACTTTAAACAAAAGTGTTTGAGATGTCAGATGTCTAACATGATGTATTATACTTCACTATTCATAAACAAAGTAAGAAAAAATATTTATAATGATTACTCCAGTATTGGAAGAAGAAAACAGATTTTATTGATTATCTCAAAAGTAAGATTTTATGACTTATCCCCTTTGTGCAATGACCGATTCAAATAATAACATCAAAATAATAAGAAATATCATACTTTTGTATATTATTTTGACATACTATGAAGCTGGAGTCCCTTCTGTTGCTATTGACACAGCAAATTCAACCTCTTTTGTTCTATGGTGCCTTTCAGTGCCTGGGAAAGATCTTCTCCAGTTGTATTTTGTAATTACATCTAGAAGACATTCAGACACAGTAAAATGGTCATTAACTCCTCGGATGAAAATGGCTAGGTGAGCTTTGTCATTTCTATCTGTGCTTTCGTCCAATGCAAGTGAGTAAGCTACAAACTGGTTAATTGTGGTTTCGACTTCAGATTCAATTACGTTTACAATCTTGAAATTCCTTCTCTGCACTGTAATGGAAAACAATTTAATTTTCGTAAACTTTGACTTTGTTCTGGACACAGTATTTTAGTAACGTCTTGTATGCACGATTTTACAAATGATGCTTCTGTAAAGGGTTTCACTGATTTTCCAACATAGGTAGCAAGAAGCTTTTTTTGTTTAAGGCTGAGGACACGTGTGTGAGTTGTGTTTGTATTTTCTTGTTTTATATTTATCAAAATATTTGTAGGCCTAAGCATTTACCTAAAACTGAACAAAAAACTATAAGTATGTCATGCGGAACTGAGTGTGAACGTATTGTAATATACTGATTATTATGTATAACCAACAGTTATACAGATAGCCCCAAAATAAATTATTTTCACATGTCCAACATGCCTGTAATTGTATGATATTCTTTGTGAAGAATCGAGTATTGTCGTCGCATTTTGAATTTTAACACATCCTTCAGAAATTTGAAACAAATTAAGCATTTCACTTTCTCCCCACTAACACAAAAAATTTATCTTCCTATTCATCCTTGAATGTACTACGTCCATGATTAGAAGACATTGTGTAACTGTGGAACACTCCGACCAACACAATGGTAATGGCAGTCCGCCACTGCTCTTCGTTTGCGCATAAACATTGAGTACAGTACAGGTGGGGATGGGTGAGGCGGAGCGCGCTCATTACGTACTGGCTTCGGTTCCGTTCAGGGGCTTAATCGCGAGTACGGTTTTGGAGACGTCTGCAGTCTACAAAGTGAATAATACTGTCGATACTGACAAACATTGACAGTAATACCGATCGTTTGTGGCCAATAATGAAGGAGATCCGGATTTTCATCAGTATTGTAGAGTGATGGGGATACTGACAGGAAGATCTAACAAATCTGTTGCTTCTTTAACTTTCTATATAATTTCAGCTATCTTCCGAATTTATTTCTATAATTAAATAATTTATAAAAGTTTAAGGTGACACTCCACTAAAAATTACACCTTTTTTCCTAATAATATTTTTCAACTAAATCCGAGAGGATGTTTACTATACAGGGTGTTTCCGAGGTGGTGTTACAAACTATCAGGGATGATGGCGAAGGGCACATGTATCAATTTGAGATCAGGAACCATTGTCCGGAAATGACTGAGTCGAAAGTTATAAGGAAAAATACTTGTGTGGAAATGGAATTGTAATTTTGCACCACGTGCCCTCCTTCCCTTAACCTTTGGAACAGTCGTGGAAAGATGGTATGGGCCGGATGTCTCCTACGTGGGTACTTGCCCCGATACAATCTGTGAGCTTGTCTACTGTTTCCATTGGCTCATCCGTATTCGAAAATCAGGTCTGCTTATTCCGCTCTCGTGTACGCCTCCATTTCACTAGGACTGATTGACTGGACACTGCAACTTGTACATATACACTGCTGTCTACAGACGTGCATATCAGGACCGACCATGTCCGTTACACATTACGCTATCTGCATTGCTTTAGTGTAGTTTCCTGTCCCCATCCCTCAGACAGCGCACTGAATGGAATACTGTAAGTAGACAACGTAAACAACGTCAGATGAATACAGTATGTGTAAGATGTACAGATAAATACATATAAATAAGGTGTACAGAGGAATAAAATTATTTCATTTCCACATAACTATTTTTGCTTGTAACTTTCGACTCGGTCATTTCCGGACCAGGGTTCCTTATCTCAAATTGATACATGTGCCCTTCGCCATCATCCCTGAAAGTTTGTAACACCACCTCGGAAACACCCTGTATAAAGGACTAACAAAAATCAAATTTTTAACTCCGAAATGTTTTTTCTTTTAATTTTGTATTTATTTTTCTATTTCGTTTAAGAAATGTTTTCAAATCAAGCTTTTATTAGAAGATCTAAATGTTTAAAATTCCTTTGTTTTTGGTTACATTCATAAGACAGAGAAATATTTCTATGCATTCATTTAATGAAATATCTGATTTATTCATTTTCAGTTTTTTTTTTTTTTTTGGAAAATTTGAAAATGTTATTTTTTCTATAACTCATGATAAAAATATTAATAAAATAAACTAGCAGCATTTGTTACAAAATAAATGCATAGAAACATGCAGCTATAGTCCCTTCGCTCTAATTTCCGGCAGCCAATCACGTTGCACGTCGGCTACATTTAAACGTGTGCGTCTTGTGATTCGCTCATGAAGATGTAAAGGATTTCCTAAGGCTGGATAAATACTTAATATATAATCGCCCGCCATTTTGGCTCTTTCGTTGGCGTTCGCAGAAAGCACATGAGGATGATATTTTCCGCTCAATTATTTGCTGAATTACAATGCGTTTGATTTATTATCATAGGAGCTACGACATGATAATGTTTAACGGTGTGGCAAATAGATCCCTCGTCAGGTAGCTCGGCAACGAAAGAACAAAAATGGCGAACGATATTATCTACCTAGACTTTATTGAGCCTTGACTTCCTACGACGTAAGCAAAGAGGAGGAGTCACGCCGGGAATAACAGCGTTGCAACTATACCTTATAAATACTTGCAGTAAAATTTTCATCTAAGTTTATTAATATTTGGTATAAAAAAGTTGGTGTTGAATTAAGAAAAATAAACTTACGGAAAAATGAATTTTGAGGTAAAATGATTATTTATGTAACACACATATATTAAAATTCTCCTCCGCTACATTCATCTTGTAACTTCAGGGAGCAAACTTTAGAACAAAATGTTACTAGATTTGTAATAAGAAATTTGTAGAAAAGAATTCTTTGGTGAAAAATTAATTTTGACAATTCTTTACATGCCACGTCCCTTACAGACTAGAGTTTTAAAAAAATATTAAATATATTTGTAATCAGAATTGAACTAAATCCATTTAGCGTATGAAAATATACATTTTAAAGAAGTGAAGTAGCCAATAAAAATATTTTGGAAAAATTTCATTATTTTCAATGGAGTATTCCCTTAACAATCGTGGATATGTTGCCTGATATGTCTTTACATAAGATGATTATTTAATTTTTTAACAGATGCATGACGAATGTACGTTACTTTTGTAGTAGATTACAGACTCAAATTGTTATAGTTTCGACGGTATTATAACAGGTTAATACAAAAGTCGCTCTTATACACGCCCCACCGGAACAGTTTGGCGACAAACGTCAATGTAGTTGGGGTCATCTAGTCTGCTGCCAAAAAAATCTGAAAGTTAGAATTTATAAAACAGTTATATTACCAGTTTTTCTGTATGGTTGTGAAACTTGGACTCTCACTTTGAGAGAGGAACAGAGATTAAGGGTGTTTGAGAATAAGGTTCTTAGAAAAATATTTGGGGCTGAGAGGGATGGAGTTACAGGAGAATGGAGAAAGTTACACAACGCAGAACTGCACGCATTGTATTCTTCACCCGACATAATTAGGAACATTAAATCCAGACGTTTTTCATTTCAATTCAATTTATTGAGCCATTAAACATACAGTGATAGGCTTCGTCACAAAAAACATGCATTTGAAAATACACATATAAAGCTTAATTAGAATGAAAACACAAAACATTTTGAAACTCTAAAATTAATTAAAACACATCACTCTTAATGTAATATTTGTAACTAAATGTAAATAACTGCATTGCAATTAAACTTATTTATTAAAATACAATTTCATACATATTTGTGTTGAAAAACTCAGCAACAGAATAAAAAGGATTATTTAATAACGAATTTTAAAAACTAGTTTTGAAGCTATAGATTGATAATATATAATATTGACTTGGGAGCTTATTATATAATTTAATCCCCATAATTAAAACGTTTGTGTTCCTGTTGTGTAATCTACAATATGGAATATTAATTTGTTCACTATTTCTAATTTTATGATCATGTATATTGGCTACTAATGAGTAATTGTCGATATTTTGTCGAGTGTAAAGTACTAGATCATATATATACAAATTTATGATTGTTAAAATACGTAATTGTCTGAAAAGTGGCCGACAGTGTTCCAGATAGTTTGATTTACATAAAATTCTAATGGTTTTCTTTTGTAAAATCAAGACGCTTCCAATTTTGGTTCCATTTCCCCAGAAAATTAGGGCATATCGAATTATCGACTGAAAGAAAGAAAAGTAGACACATCTCAAATAATTTTGAGAACCGCTAGTCGTTAATTTCTTTAACAAATATAAAACCCTCGATAGCTTTGTGCATATGTATTCGATGTGCTTATCCCATGTTAAACTGGAGAACCAATTATTGAGCCTTGTGGAACCCCATAATGTGTAGTGGTGAGACTTGACCAATTTTTACTTATAGCAACTAATTGACTTCTGCCATGAAGATGGGTTCTAAAAATATTTAGTGTGTTCCCTCGAATACCATGAAATTCTAATTTTGATAAAATTAAATTATGATCAACACAATCGATGGGCAGGGCATGTAGCACGTATGGGCCAATCCAGAAATGCATATAGAGTGTTAGTTGGGAGACCGGAGGGAAAAAGACCTTTGGAGAGGCCGAGACTTAGATGGGAGGATAATATTAAAATGAATTAGAGGGAGGTGAGATATGATGATAGAGACTGGATTAATCTTGCACAGGATAGGGACCAATGGCGGGCTTATGTGAGGGCGGCAATGAACCTTCGGGTTCCTTAAAAGCCATTTGTAAGTAATTAGGTAAAGGAATTTTAGATAAGGACGCAGAGAGACATAGTTGCTTACGCGTCCTTTTTAAAACCCATTAACGAACAAAGCATTTGCTTACTAAACTACTCTTTCCTCGGAAAGCTACAAAAGAATCCAGCATGATCCCCTCCGTAACATAATCAGCCAACAGAACATACTAGAATATTCTGAGAACAAATAGGCTAGAGAATTTGCTAGCTCTGTGCGTTTCCTTTCCATAACGCGCTAGTAATTTATTTTGAGTCGCAAACATGACATTTTGCATTAAACTCGGATCTCTGCTCTCGTGATCATTGCCTTCTAAACATCACAACATTTCACGGACTGATTCAACGCTTGCATAGGTCATCAATTTCCCATATGCAGAGTGACTGCCATGTTTACTTTGCGTGTTACGTGCCATTTATTTAGCTATTCATGTGCACCGCTTATACAGTTATTTAAAGGTAATTATTACACAGTCTAATTTGATTGCACTTAGTGAAGTAGGTAATAGTTAAATGAATAAATATATATATATATATATATATATATATAAGATTCCTACCATCATATTCACCTCCCTCAAATCCATTTTAATATTATTCTCCGATCTACGTCTCGGCCTCCCTAATGGTCTTTTTCCCTCCGGTCTCCCAACTAACACTCTATATTCATTTCTGGATTCGCCCATACGTGCCACATGCCCTGCCCATCTAAAACGTCTTTATTTATTTATTTATTTATTTATTTATTTATTTATTTATTTATTTATTTATTTATTTATTTATTTAAATTCAAATATACAGAATAAAGAAATATAATTACAAAACAAACAAAAGAAATACAAATAAAATAATACAAGCAATATAAAAAGAAGATACAGTAGTATTAACAAAATTTGAGACCGAATGAGCAGCGCTCGTGCTCGGTCGCAGTTCAGATAGAATATTAAAATAAAAATAATAATATAAATAAATAAGTAAAATAAAATAAGAACTAAAATATAATTACAGCGGCAATGGAATTATATAATATAATATTAACACTAGAGAAGAATAATATCGCACGTGAAAAGTAGGACTAATATATATTTCAAAATTATAGAATACAAATATAATATAGGTTGATTAATTCATACACATAGGCTATAAATTTATTTAATCAAATTGAAGATATTAACACGTTTCTAATTTTCTTGTTATATGTTAGTGGGTTACATGTTAGAAGTTCTGGGTGTAATTTAGTTAAAGCATTGTACAACCGAGGGCCAAAATTTATGCTATGCTTTAGACAAGCAGATGTGAGACATTTAGGTTCTACTAATGTTGAATTAATATTTCGTCTTGTGTCATAATTCTGTCATAATTGGATTTAATATTCCTAATTATGTCAGGTGAAGAATACAATGCGTGCAGCTCTGCGTTGTGTAATTTTCTCCATTCTCCTGTAACTTCATCCCTCTTAGCCCCAAATATTTTCTTAAGAACCTTATTCTCAAACACCCTTAATCTCTGTTCCTCTCTCAAAGTGAGAGTCCAAGTTTCACAACCATATAGAACAACTGGTAATATAACTGTTTTATAAATTCTAACTTTCAGGTTTCTTGGCAGCAGACTGGATGACAAAAGCTTCTCAACCGAATAATAACAGGCATTTCCCATGTTTATTCTGTGTTTAATTTCCTCCCGAGTGTCATTTATATTTGTTACTGTTGCTCCAAGAATCTGAATTTTTCAACCTCTTCGAAGGATAAATCTCCAATTTTTATAGTTCCATTTCGTGCAATATTCTGATCACGAGACATAATCATAATAATATTTTCGGAATTTACTTCCAAACCTATTCCTTTACTTGCTTCAAGTAGAATTTCCGTGTTTTCCTAATCGTTTGTGGATTTTCTCCTAACATATTCACGTCATCCGCATAGACAAGCAGCTGATGTAACCCGTTCAATTCTAAACCCTCTGTGTTATCCTGAATCTTCCTAATGGCATATTCTAGACCAGGCCTGCACAAACAGCGCTCAACGAGCGCGCGCGTTCCTTCGGAGCGGGAAAGCGCTGTTTACCGCTCGCCGAAACGGAGAGGAAGATACGTCAGAATTATGTAGACTTGCATAGGTAGAGGAGAGGGAAACGACCACTCAGCTATCTACTTGTAGCGAGTGCAGTGTGTAGGCCTATTCTCAGTAACTGTTTCACGTTGCTTACCTACTGCTACAGTACAGTATGGAGGAATCTAAAAGACGGAACATAACATTTAACGATTTACAGCTCGAACTTATTGAACTTCAATGTGACCTAAGGGCTAAAGATCGTTTGAATAATACTTCTAGCCTGGTTGAGTTTTACAAGACTAAACATTAGCAATAATAACCATGATTACACAGGCTGGCTGTGAAAATGATTGCTATGTTGGCTCAACATTTATATTTGTGAGCAACTGTTTTCTATAATCAACTTTAATAAAGGCAGACATCGAACATCTGTAACTGACGTTTCATTATGATCAGTAGGCTACTGTTCCTTTCAGCTGCCAACAGCATAAAACCTCGTTTTGAAGTACTGATAAATAAAAATATGACAAAATGATATTGTACATTTAAGTAGCTATAGAATTTCTATTACTTCTGTAAAATAAATACTTCTTTATTAATTAATAATAGTCCAAGACAGTTTTGCAAACACTGAACGGGAATTCATTTCATGAACACTCGTAATAGTACTTCCTTTTGTGTATATTTTGTACGAGATCACCCCTTCTTCCAGTCCACCCTTATACAGAGCGAAGCTAATATCTGCATTCCGCTCATGAGCTGTGAGCCGGCTCGGAGAGCGGAAACCTTGTGCAGGCCTGTTCTAGAGCGAAGTTAAAAAGTAAAGGTGATAGTGCATCTCCTTGCTTTAGCCCGCAGGGAATTGGAAAAGCATCAGATAGAAACTGACCTATACGGACTCCGCTGTAAGTTTCACTAAGACACATTTCAATAAATCGAACTAGTTTCTTCGGAATTCAAATTCAATAAGAATATTATATAAAACAGTTTACGTACGACTATGAATTTTAAATTTTATTGCGAACATTGGACTGTCTTGTGCCTCTTCGAAAATCTCCGCATATTGCTTTCATTTTGAACTACAATCACAGTCCAGTATATACAGTCACGAAGTTCAATATGTAGTAAACATGCATCCAGTAACAGTTGCACTTTAGTTGCTAGCCACTAGGATCGCTACTATCGCACAGTCTATTTATTCCTAGTACTCTCAGTTGCTAAGCGCTTGGAGCATTGTATCGCGAGAAATACAAAAAATCACCTCAAGCTTCGTGACTTATGGACTAGAATGTGGTACAATGCAGAGTTTATAATTATCAATATTTCCCACAATTCCTTTAATTGTTACAAGTAATATTTTGTGTTTCCCACATAAAAGTAATCCACTCTTTCCTCTTTTCAATGTTAAATTCTGGATTTACAACATCTGTATTCTTTGCAATTTTCTGTTGTAAATGTATATATTTTAGTGTGGTTTTAGGCGTAATAGATCGACTATTGATCAGATTTTTTGTATTCGACAGATATTGGATAAAAAATTGGAGTATATGGGTACTGTACATCAGTTATTCATAATTTTCAAAAAGGCGTATGACTCGGTTAAGAGAGAAGTTTTATATAATATTGTTATTGAATTTGGTATTCCCAAGAGACTAGTTCGATTAATTAAAATGTGTCTTAGTGAAACTTACAGCAGAGTCCGTATAGGCCAGTTTCTATCTGATGCTTTTCCAATTCACTGTGGGCTAAAGCAGGGAGATGCACTATCATCTTTACTTTTTAACTTCGCTCTAGAATATGCCATTAGGAAAGTTCAGGATAACACATAGGGTTTGGAATTGAACGAGATACATCAGCTTCTTGTCTAAGCTGATGACGTGAATATGTTAGGAGAAAATCCACAAACGATAAGGGAAAACGCGGAAATTCTACTTGAAGCAAGTAAAGCGATAGGGTTGGAAGTAAATCCCAAAAAGACAAATTATATGATTATGTCTCGTGACGAGAATATTGTACGAAATGGAACTATAAAAATTTGAGATTTATCCTTCGAAGAGGTGGAAAAATTCAAATTCTTGGAGCAACAGTAACAAATATAAATGACACTCGGGAGGAAATTAAACGCTGAATAAATATATGGAAAATGCCTGTTATTATTCGATTGAGAAGCTTTTGTCATCTAATCTGCTGTCAAAAATCTGAAAGTTATAATTTATAAAACAGTTAAATTGCCGGTTGTTATGTATGGTTGTGAAACTCCCACTTGCAGAAAGGAAGATAGGGTAAGGGTGTTTGAGAATGAGGTTCTTAGGAAAATATTTGGGGCTAAGAGGGATGAAGTTACAGGAGAATGGAGAAAGTTACACAACGCAGAACTGCATGCATTGTATTCTTCACGTGACATAATTAGGAACATTAAATCCAGAAGTTTGAGATGGGCAGTGCATGTGGCACGTATGGGCGGATCCAGAAATGCATATAGAGTGTTAGTTGGGAGGCCAGAGGGGAAAAGTCCTTTGGGGTGGCCGAGACGGAGATGGGAGGATAATATGAAAATGGATTTCAGAAAGGTGGGATGTGATGATAGAGACTGGATTAATCTTGCACAGGATAGGGACTGATGGCGGGCTTATGTGAACCTGCCGGTTCCTTAAAAGCCATTCGTAAGTATTTAAGTAAATCATAGTTACAGTACTTCTTTGTTAGAAAATTGTTTCTGTATTCTGTACAGTTTACGACTATGAATTTTAAATTTTATTGCGAACATAGGACTATCCTTTGTCTCTCCGTAAATTGATTTCATTTTGAGGTACAATATAGAGTTTATAATTATCGATATTTCCCCACAATTCCCTTTAATTTTTACATGTAACGTTTTGTGTTCCCCGATTTGTCAGGTACATTTTCCATCAATTTGTTTCCCACATAAAAGTATTCCACTCAGTTACACTCTTTCCTCTTTTCAATGTTAAATTCTGGTTTTAA
The DNA here is from genome assembly GCA_025594305.2 of Periplaneta americana. Taxonomy (NCBI): domain Eukaryota; kingdom Metazoa; phylum Arthropoda; class Insecta; order Blattodea; family Blattidae; genus Periplaneta; species Periplaneta americana. The sequence goes on along the minus strand of JAJSOF020000039.1, from coordinate 14,737,445 downwards.
AAGTGCTGTATTCTTTGTAATTTTCTGTTGCAAATGTATATATTTTAGTTGGATATGTTAAAAAGTACATTTTCTTCCTCCGCAATATGTAACTACAATATTTCCAGTTTGTTTTTCTGATGGCGTTGCATGTTGTTTACAGAGGTAAGTTTACCTTTATACTCTTTACTTTCCAGTGTAGCATTTTGTTTTGTTAATGTCTGTTTTTAACACATAAATGTAAATTACTCGTTTAGAACTAACACTTAAAACAAACATTCATGTTATTTCTAGGGAAGACTCTCATATGCAAGATAAGGTCATAAAAATTTTCATACCAACATTTCGGTGATAATTCTGTTCTGTTTACAATTTCCAAGTAATTACTCATCGCTCTATAAAAATGCATTTTTGCCTAATCTGCAGTGTTATTTCTGTCTTCAATTTAAACCTTTTCATGCCTGTAGCCGCGTTATTTGCAACGTACGAACTGAGGCTGTTTTACAAGGTCAAAAAATGACATAATATGAACAATATACAATTCATAAGTTGCAAATATATGTAATTCTTATCTCACAAAGACAAAGCATACAAAACAATACAAGAACAAATAGATTATGAAAGATAACAGAGTAAGAAAAAAGGTAAACAAGTACACAAACAAGCAAACAATGGCTCTTTGCAGAATAACAAACGTTACAAACAAACAAAGAAGCAATGAAAGCTAATAAGATAAAGAAAAATGATAATGGTGCGTCAGTTTTTCCAGTACACTGAATTAGAGTCCATATATTATTATTAGGGAACGGAATTTGGAGTAGTAAAAGCTAGTATTGGCATCTACACAGTCATTTATTTACAACCCTTTATACCAAGTCCTCCCCTCCATGACACACGCGCAGATCTCTGCACGTCAACAGCAGGTGAACGGGACAGTTGTCGCATAAGCACTTCAACATGCAGGTTTGCAGTTCAGCGTAGTGAAGTGCAGGTACAATGCCGAAAGTGAAACCAACTAACAATACAAAATTGAAAGACTAGCCTATATTTGTAAAAGCTCCAGATCGAGTATCAAAATTCAGGAAACAATTCCCTAAATTGTCGCTTCCCCCATGTCCAGTTCTTAAGAGCTGGGGGTCATGGTTAGAAGCTTGCAATTATTACGCACATCACCTCAAATCTGTGAAGAAAGTGGTCCAGTCTTTCGATCTCGATGACACCGCTGCGATTCAAATACGCCAGGAACTGCTAAATGATAGAAAAATCGAGAAAGAAGCCATGGATATTAAGACAAATTTTGGATATTTACCGGATGCCATTATTCAATTAGATAAGTCAGGAGTGAAACTAGTTGAGCAAATAAATATGATGAGGACTATTGTAAATAAACTGAGTGCAGTAGAAGGTGAAATAGGAAAACGCGTTGGTGAAAAAATGAACAGAGATTTGGTTAAAAATTATGGGTACGGTATTCTTAGTCGGATTTCAGATGTACTAACAAGGATGTGTCCCAATGACATCATTCAACATGTGAATTTAATTGACGTATCTTGTTTCAAGTACTCTCCATTTGTCTCTCCTAGATGTAGAGCGGAGTTTTTCCATGTTAAAAAATTTCCTTCCTTGCAGCGGAGCAAAGTTGTATTTTGAAAATTTGAAAATAATATTTACAATTTATTACAATAAGGCACTGCAGGAATAATTGTTTCATCAACAAAACATAGCATTAATTGAAAATGCCTTTTCGTTTGGTTCTACATTTTCTTCAACATTTAATGATACTGTATTAGGCTATATTGTAAATATTGTAGCATATTGCATATATTTTAAATACTGTAGTATACGTTGTATACATATTATCATATGTCATGATATTGTAAATAAAGGTTTTAATTTAACACGCTCCTGACAGAAAAACACACATATTCAGAGGCGAGTTCCATACAGAAGACAAACGTCTATCAGCCATCAGTATGTCCACTGACAGGCGAAGATGCAGAGGTTCATATTTGTAATGTTGTTTATTGGTGTCTTGTGCGTTGCCAAGAAAAGCACATATAGTTAAAAAAAGGAATGCAGATTATGTATGTAGGTCACTATATGTCATTAAACTATTCCATTTGTTTATTCTGAAATACGTTTTCAGCACGTTGCGTGTAAGTTTGTATGAAGTGGACTGTACTCGTCCATGTTCTGTGACGCAGCTCGCTTGACAGTCAGTGAGCTATGAATATCTATACTACGTTTCACTATTCTTTATAATACTCCAAATCCCTTTCCCTGATTATTACCTTTTTATTATTATTATTATTATTATTATTATTATTATTATTATTATTATTATTACCATTATTACCTTTCGTCTCGTTTCTCTTATCTATACTCTAACCACGACGTAAATACCAGATCACTTATCTGTGGCACGCTAAGTATACCTCTTCATAGAACATCTTGTTATTCATCATCTTTTACAGTATCCACCTCGCGTCAATGGAATTCCTTGTCACAAAGTATTAGGGGCTGCAAGACAATAAACACCTTTAAGAACAGCTTAAAAGATAACCTTATTAGCATTTCACTCCAATCATACTGATTTAAAATATCACTGACTACATTGTTACTTTTTTCTTTAGACATCATCCTGATTGTGCTGTATTTTAATTGTCTCATAATAATCTCTTTCTATTATCTAATATTATTTGAAATATATTAACATCCTATGTATTTTAGTTTAATTCTGCTACCAGTTTATTTCAGTGTTTAATTAATAGTTCATAGTATTTTGTTGTTTCATTTGTAAATAACTCCTGTATACATGTAACTCTCATCTAAATCAAATTGTTGAATTCTTTGTGAGTTCATGCATATGTATATACACTTTTTGCTGGTTGAGTGGAAGAGAAGGCCTTACGGCCTTAACTCTGCCAGCTAAAATAAATCATTATTATTATTATTATTATTATTATTATTATTATTATTATTATTATTATTATTATTATTATTATTATTATTATTATATATAGGTGGTTCCGTAAAAGTTTGACTGACTCTCTAATTATGAGGAGGGCCAGTTCATTCAGAAACGATTTATGCAGTCCTAGGGTCTTACAGAATTGAGAAGAGAAGTTAGGTATCGTTCCTCTTGCTCCAAACATCAATCCCGTAACACTGATATCGTATTATTAATGGGGGAATGCATTATTTAACAAAAACTTGCAAACAAGTATTATTGTAACATTATGCAAATTGTTATTTTGATAAAAGTGCAATCAAATCACAATTACATAAAAATAAATCTTGTAGTCTTTGTTTTCTGGAAACATGACTACCGCCTCAATTCTTTGTATGCATCTGAAGTCTGATTAGTGTAATATATAGCTAATCGGTGATGTATGCAATGAAGAGGGAAAGGAATTGGCCATCCCACCCCATTATCTCTTATCCTAGTTGCCTATTTCAAGATAACTGTCTTCGGACAGTTCACGAAACAAGAACAATTATTGTGGATCAGAACACTTGAAAAATAAGCCAAATTTAATTTGTAAATTTTGACTTTCCTTCTTGAAATCAACTTTACAAAGTGAGATTGTCATATACAAGTTCATAATATTTACAAACAAAATTTACAATTTAAAAAAATGTAAGCATTGTGAAACAGGCCCTGTTGGAATTCTTAGAAAACCTCCACGCTACCACGGTACTAATGGATGTACACAGGTAGATCAGCCCTTGTTCTTCTATTATGGCATCCACCTGCGTCTAATATAATTTGGAATGCAATCACGTGCGTCCAATATAACAACAAAGCAGACGTGAAAAAACCTCGGGCTGCAGCGGCGAGCCCGGGATTTTGGAGGAGCAGGGAGATGGTTGCCCTGGGAACGGCTGCGAACTCTGTGCAACAAGGACCCACGGGACTGGCGAAGACGAGTTCACAAGGGAGTCCCCGACCAGCTGCTATCTCCCATCTCCCCCACCGGTGTCGGTCTATTGAAAAGGGCCGCAACTCCTCTAAGTCCTCAGTCACTTTCCAGTTATTCTTGCATAGAGGAAATACAGGGACATCATTTTATTTTTACTTAAATTTTTATTGTACCTGAGTTTTTGAATGTACTTCACTCCCACCCCTTCTACTTCCAACTGTTCACGACACAGAGCCGAGGGCGCGTAAGCAGTACTGAGTTAGTGAGTATAGTACGTTCCAGAAATATGTTCGCGTTTTCCAGTGACGAAAGAGCTTTCAATATTGAATCATATTTTCGCACAGGTACTGTCGTCTGTTTGCCTACGTCGCATCCCGGTTCCCCCACCTGCTTCTGTTCGCCCCTCTGTAAAGTCTAGTAGCTGGGCTATCTTAGCTCTTTTCTGAAAACATTAATTTCTGTTAGGAATTGGACGTTTACCAAATATTATACAAGTGTTTAAAATAACTTAAATAAAAGGGCCTCGTTAAGTAATTAACTATCACGTGATCCCCCCCCCTTTCTACAACCCTGCGACATAACCACTTGGACGGACAGTAGATAGCATGTCTGAGTAATTTTATCTGTGCGAGTCGGGCAGAAGTGAAGATTGAATTTACAGTACGTAAGGTACTCTTTTATAGAGTAGGTACAGAATTATTTCAACATGAGTTACTAGTACGAAGGACGAAACTGGTAATTGGAATTAGATGCAATAGTCTATAGTGCGATAATATGCACAAAAGAACTGAAGCCTGTATCGAAATGAACGGCCACCATTTTCAAAATTGTGTTTAGATATCCGTATTATGATTATTTTTCAATTTAACTTCATTCTCTATATTGTATGCTAATCTGCTGTAGACAGTATAATATACACTGCATAATGAATACGTCCGCATGGACAGCTCAATTCGTGAGTAAAAACACTCAATGTTAATACTGTACTGTATCTTGATTAAACAAAAACCTAATGAAAATTATCAAACTCAAAATTGCGATATTTCCTAGTTTACGTAAACGGATGAACTACTTTTCTTCCCTCCTATACCTTGTAAAGTGATTTGTATTTTACGCCAATATCATCGAACTCCAGTCGTGGAAGGGGGTAGCAAACGGTGTTTCTTGTTTCAATCGCTAATAGAAAGGTATAGCCAGATTGATATTATAAATGTTAGTACAAATAAAATGATGTCCCTGTATAAACAACGGCACTGCCCTGTACCTCATTTAATTCCATGCAAATTTTATGACCTGTTTTCTGACAATTTTTTTTCATCTCATTTCGTCAGGTTAGAAGCATAAGAAACTCTTACAATTTTGTTGCTAGGAACATAAAATGTTTACTGCATGTTTTTTATACTGTGATCAGTAAAATAGCGCAAGGGTTTTATGATCAATCGAATTTTTAAAAATAAAATATGAAATATTGATAGTGGCAGTGGAATTTTTTTAAGGTATGCAGCTGATATAATTTTTCCCCCTTTTGTAGTAAAGATATAGGAAACCTAACGCTTAGTGTTTTTCTATATTATGCCACTGGTCTGGCAAAACAAATTTCAGACAATTTTACTGAAAAATTGAGCGACATATTTCATTTTGAAATCTGTAGGGGAGAGTAGCCATGGATGAACTGTTGCTTTCAATGGACCAGTGCCACATTCTTAGTCATATTGACTGCGTTTGCACGTATTAGGTTGAGGGAAAACCCCGGGAAAAACCTCATCCAGGTAACTTGCCCCGACCGGGATTCGAACCCGGGCCACCTGGTTTCGCGGTCAGACGCGCTGACCGTTACTCCGCATGTGTGGACATTTAATGGATATTATGGTGACGAGAAATAGTTTTCTCTGTTATTACGTTTCAGAAGACGATAAATAAAGTTTTCAATAGTTTTCTATATCTGTATGCTTACTGTCGAGTTTTGATGAGACTTAGCTGATATCTATCATACATCTGAAAGCAGCACAGTCTGGCACAGGTCGGCGGAACCCAATAGTCCTTTCGGGTCACTATTACGACTGTTTGGGAGTCACATGCAACCACACTGCCTGCCTGCTTGTGAGGAAAGGTTGACGGCAGGGGAGCGATATCGTGCATTAGCCCACTCACGAAGGTAGAGCTGAGACGAGATGTTACGGCACCAACCTGCGCGAAGTTCTAAATTGCCGGCCAGCAGGGTAGAGGAGTGGGGGTTGTTTGGGTTACGGTTCTCAAGCTCAGAGCGGCAGGAATATCAGTTTCATCTCTTTCTAAAAACATTCGTCTTACCTTAGTATCACCACTTTCCTACTCAAGAGTCCGAAGGTACCTAATGGAATTATGCCCGCTATTCCATCTTTATATTCTTATTCTCCGTCCGAATCAGATGACTGATCTGTGCTGGAATCAGATATCCGTAAGCTTATGGAAATGTTCTCCAAAATACTGTCCATCACGTGCTCACTTTCAATGTAATTGTTCTCTACTTTATTCACATAATCATACACTGATATCCATTCTTGGAAGAAGCGATTGCAGAGTCGGCCGCTGCTTATGCGTAGCGTATAAATTATAGATGAGGCTTCTTAGGACTTCCTCATCAAAACTGTCTACAGCTGCAACAATCTTCTTCTTCGGCTGTGATTTTTCCGGACTGGAGAAAGAATCTGCTGTTCCTGCCTCAATATTTTCCCCTTCTTTCTTGCCAAGGTTCGCTTTGAAATACCAGTGGCAGCCAATACTCTTGCACACACGCTTTTCAATGGCATTGGTAAACCATTTACAACCTCTTCTGACATGAATTTCCATACATTGTATGCTATTTCATGTCCTTGACTATGAACTACTCTATGATTTCACACCTTAGACAATGCCATAATGAGGGCGGTCAGAAGGACAATGTTTTCAGTATTAGCAATAGCGGTAGTAGCAGAACGATCTGAACACTCGGCATGCTAGTAACCAACTAACCCAACACCCCTCCAGTTGGGTGTAAGGGCGAGTCCAAGCAAACGAACTAAAATGCGTCCCTCGCGCTGGTGCCATAACTTCTCGTCCGGGCTCTAAACAGTTATGGGCAGGCCTGAATGAGGTGTTACCTGTCTCTGCTAGCCATCACTCCCAATATTCTCATCTGCTGGATAAATGAATCACGTCTGACAGGTGACTGACTCCATATCTTCCACACTATCAAGCTAACAGGGACCGCGCCTAATGGAAAACTCTTAACACATAATGCGGTAAAGCAAGAATCTTATTGATCTTACAGTTCAGAGGATGATAGAAAATAAAAGAGCAAGTGAACACGATAGCCAAACGGGGGTTGAAAGTCTGAGAGTACTACATACTCCACTTTTATTACGATTGCGATTGCGATTGGGTGTGTTCAGAATAATGCTCCGGAAATGGAAAGCAAGGAGTAAGAAGTGAGCGAGCTGGTTTGAAGTGTCTCAGAAACCCACTCGAATTAATTGGCGCATTCCCTGAAATAGGAATTTGAGGTTTATAAAATAGGCTACTTCATATTGCTTCCAGTTTAACCAGTAACAGTTTAGAGCGTATCAAGATTCGTATCTGTTTACACACCATAGAAACACTCGAACACAACCACGACGCTCTAACGCAACCTCAGGATTCCAGCACAACCATAACAGCTCGAATATCCTCACAGCACTGCAAGCGAAATGACAATTCAACACCACCACAACACTGCTAAGATAACCACAAAAGTCCAACTCTACCAGAGTACTGCCAACACAAACGCAACAATCCATAACCACCAGAACGCTGTTAGTATAACCATTAGAGGCAACACATTTACGAGACTGACATCGCAATTACTTCAATCAGTCCCATCTTCAGCATATCGTCGTCGTCTCTGCAATAACTTCTATGTGACATATGTATCGATTTTAAGATTTTGCTTATTAAGTAACATAAATAGTGATACAGCAAATAATAAAATATCGTATATGTAATTATTAGACTTCGTGGAATTGCCACAATAATCGCAAGGTTTACTACGCTCGCGGTATAGACTGTATGAGAAAGGGGCGTGGAACGAATCGAGTATGCCTCTGATGTAAACACTGAGCAGTATACTGCGGTTACAATAAAACCTGTATCCTGCATTCAAGAAATATAATGAATGATCGTAATGTTCGTGGGTTACGAAAAAGCCTTTGACAAGGTTTTAAGAAATAAATTATGGAATATACTGTCCAAAGAAGGATATCCAACACACCTAGTGAAAACAGTTAAAAGCTTATACGAGACAAGAATATCAGTAAGAATAGGAAACAAAACGAGTGATACAAAATTGTAAATCAGGGTGTTAAACAAGGCTGCCCTTTATCTCCAACATTATTCAATATATACATAGATAAAGCCACAGAAGAATGGCAGAATAAAATAACAACCGGCATAAATATAGGCACGACATTATTGAAGTCCATGCTTTTTGCTGACGATCAGATCTTGATGGCAGAATCGGAGGATGACTTAGAGGTGGCAGCTTATCAACTACAATTAATAATGGAAAAATATAATCTTAAAATTTCTAATCATAAAACAAAAACAATGGCATTTGAAGGAGTTGATCACAGAAGATGTAAAATAGTTTTAAATCATGAAATCATAGAACAGGTATCCTCATTTAACTATTTAGGCTGCAATATATCATACGTAAAAGAACAAGACGTCAAAAATAAAATGAGTAAATTCCAACAGATGTGTGGAACAATACGAAGGACCTTAAAAATTAAAACACAACGTTCAACACAACTAAAATTTTATACAACGTTAGCTGTCCTACTATTAACCTATGGTTCAGAAAATTGGTCTATAAACCGAGCAACTAAAAAGAAAATTGAATCCAGCGAAATGAAATTCCTTCGAAGTGTTGCTGGTCTCACTCTTTTAGATCATCAAAAGAACAAAAATATACGACAACAACTAAATATTTTTAATTTGACTGAGAAAATACAACAACAAAAACATAATTGGTACCAACATATAAGAAGAATGAATGACGACCGGTTACCTAAAGTAATACTGAACTAAGAACCAAGAGGACACAGAAATGTTGGTAGACCAAGAACAAGATGGATAGACGACATAAACTTTGAAGACGGAACAGGCCAATAGGCCTAATCCCTGTAGTTGATGATGATGATGATGATGATGATCATTGAAGTAGGAAATGTCTAAACATGTAAATACACAATTATTTTGTAGTGAGATATAACTCTTAAAATTTAATGTAAGATACATCATTCTTGAATATGTGCATTGCAGTGAAGAGTTACGTACATTTTGAGCGACTGCAAAGTAACCTTCTCCGATGGTCACTCAAACAGTTTTTATTTTGGGAAAAAGTACGTTCAACATCACACGATGTAATACGTACATATTTGAAGAACGGAAAGTCACTACTTCAGATGTCTTGTCGTGACCCGATAGTACATCATTTATAATAAGAAGTTGTGAATAGGCAGAATTTTTAGCAATAATGTTTCTCAACTTACATTTCATTTTTTCTGAAATTAGTGAATTGTTATTTTGGATAACGGTTTGTGATACTTTATACACTATATTAAGGGCTTCTGAGAGTTGTAGTTTAGACGATTCTAACAGGATGATGCTTTTGGACACGATTTTAAAATTAGAATCAATGAACAGAATATCTTCCAATAGCTGTTCAGAAGCCAATGATTTTACAGCAGCAACAGCGGAACTGTCTGTGCTATCCAATTACCTCCATTATTTTGCCGTAATGTTGTGCATAATAATTAACAGCATCCAACCACGTTCCCCAACGAGTCAAAACTGGCTGCGGAGATAAGGATATTCCAGGGGCAATTATTTGGAACAGCAACACTCTTATCGTAGTATGTTTTATTGAATTCTTGTCTGCATTGAACAAATGTTAAGCTTTGACTATTCCAACCACAGTAATGCAAAAACAAGTGCTTACATAAGTATACATTAGCTGTAGCTGCTCTATCTATTTGGACCGGTCACAACTCTTAACATGAACTGCTTATACTACTAGACCGGGCGGCCGCTCACCTCCTCTATACTACCGTACATCGGCAACCTGATAGCATGCTGCGTGTGGCAATTCAACGAAGTCTAGTAATTATATTTCTTTCTTTTGAAAATGCAGGAATTCACAATCTTCTATGTACCACTAACATAGAATGAATGCATATGTTTTTTCTTCCTACTGAAAAATATTATATCTTGCACATAAGAGTTATTGCAGGAACAACGACGATATGAATATGAAGGCTTATAACCACAGCTTTCATGTAGATCAGGGATGTCGAACAGCGCTCTCGAGCTGTGAACTGCAGAGCCTTCACTCCTCCCTTACTGTGCAACGGTTGAACACAGGTAGTAGGCAGACCGGGCGAATGATAATAAACAAAAGCGAAACTGCGGCGGCTGGTACTTTGATAACTTTTATACATCTTACCAATTGATTAGGATCTGTTTAGATTTGCACTTGATGAACTCTGATAAACGAAGAATGTAGCCTACATGAGGATGAATTATGGATGATGATGATGATGATGATGATAATAATAATAATAATAAAATAATAATAATAATAATAATAATAATAATAATAAAATAATAATATTTTATCTACTGGGTCATTCCATGAATGTTGTTCGTTAGTGACGGAAATAAATCATGATACAGTGAAACCTTCCTTTGCGGTCACTTCATTTAAATGGCCACCTGGCCAAAAGGCCAATTTTCTTTGGAACCAATTGGATTTTCCATAAGATCAATACAAATTCTCTCTCTATTTAGCGGCCACCTCATGCGCCGGCCAGCGGCCGGGGTCTATTTGGATTGGAACCTGACTATAACAGTCACTGTCCAACAAAAATTCTTTTCACGGATACTATCTGACCTATTTTTTCGATGGTTAGAGGACAGGGGACAATAGCTAAGTGTACAACAGTACACCCTCCATATCTTGGGGTAGTTGGTAACTGTTTATGACTCTTTTGTCACTTTCCACTCCGACCCTGCACAGCTATAAATTCTTACTCGTTTTTAAAGGATTGAAACACGGACTTTTTCTATAGAAAATGTCACACTATGTTTTAGGTCAGTAGTTAACCATTCGAATTTTTTTATTTTTATTTTTTCCTCCTCTTTCTTTCTTTCTTTCTCTATTTGGACCTGCTTTTACGAATGTTTCTTCTTTTCATACAGTTTTTTTTTCAAAGCCTTCCGTAACAAAACTTTAAGTTTTAAGAAAAAAAGACTGTAAAGGGGGGAAGTTCGTAAAAGACAGAATAACCCTGCTGTTTTTTTGTAATGCTGCAGGAGAAAAAAAACCACTCTTAATGATAGGGAAATCATTGAAACCGAGATGTTTATAAAATGCTGACATGGGCTTACTGGGGGTGAAGTGGACTGCCAACAATAAAGCTTGGATGGCATCATCATTGTATGAGAATTGGCTATGCGATTTCAATTCCAAGATTAAACGACAAAATCGCAATGTGATCCGTGAAATTGGTGTTTCTTCCTACAAATACATCACACCTCCAGCCCCTTGAACAAGGTACTATTCAGTCATTTAAACTGAGGTACTGCAAGCGAGTTTTGAAAATGCTAGTTGCCAAGAATAGAAGAGGCTGACATTAATATGCACGATTGTTGTACGCGCACAATACCAAAAAGTCAATGAAATTTAGTGTTTTCATGCTGATTCATAAAAACCGCAACCTTAATCAAGCGGCCACCTGATAAAACGGCCATTTTACAAGGTAACTTCAGATGGCCGCTTTAGACAGGTTTCACTGTAATAATATTGTTAATATCAATGTTTAAAATATAACTTTGTGTGTATGTGTTGTAGCAGTGCAACTTCAAGTTCAGAAACGTAAACTGTTTTGATGTATAACATTGATTACTTTTCGCGTGACTTGAAATTTGTTCATAGTTTTTGTTACAGATTCAAAAATATCTCCTCCTCCTCGAGTTCGATCCTTTAGTGAAATGACATCTACAATATCTCCATGAACATTGAAATCTGAATCGACACTCCTTATGAATACACTGTAGCTAGCTGCGCCGTATCTTTCCGGTCGGTACTTTCATCAACAGCTATAGTGAGTAACAAGTGAAAGTTTTCATTCTTGCTATCAGTTGTTCCTCTCCAAGTTATCTCCCATTTATGATATGCGCTCTGCAACAATATTACGAGACAAACATACAGATTTAAAATCATTAACGTATTCCGGACATATCCCTTTTGCAACAGCTATGAGACAGCCTTTCACAAATTCTCCGTCAGTAAATAGCTTTGATGCCGTTGCAATAATTTCACAAATTTTGTAGCTAGCACTAACCAAACTAATTCTACTAACACCCGATGATGATGGAAGGTTTTCTGAATTCAATCTTGATTTTAATTCTTCTACAGCCTTTTCACGAGTGAAACCGGATAGCTTTTCTTGTCCATAAGCTTCAGCATGACGTGTAGAATTAAATGCCTTTTAATATTATGATGTCTAATGTATCCAAGTTCTTTTCTACATATTAAGCAATGTGCCTTTCCGTGCTTTAAGATAAATAAATATTTATCCGTCCACTCACTATTGAATCGTCGTTCCATATCCATACCAGCCGCCAGAGTTGATAAACACACTGCGTACAGAACACTGCTACAGCGAGCTGACTGACTGTCGTTTCAGCTCAGCTACGGTAGGAAACAGTATTAATCGTTTCACAGTTTGAGAGCGCTGTTCGACGTCTCTGATGTAGACTGTGAATGAATGGATGATTGGGAAATGGGGATGGAATGAAATTTACGGGGGGGAAGGGGCACCGTGGCCAGTACTGCGAGTTGTTATGATATATTGCGCTAACCCTCAAACCCACACCGGCTGACTACACTAAGGTTCGCTGTGTACCCAGGTTTCGAGCAGGCCACCCTCATCACTAAGCCAGCCCCCTCCGTGCGTCTCCAGCCGGCAAGCTCATAACTCACCAAAATTTATCACACGGTGGAAAGAATACGTTAGTCTATGTTTGATAGAAACAGAGGAAAAAAAAATTCGCATATATTCAAATTTATATGCTGAAAATTGTTACCAAGTCTACCCAGTACCCTTAATTTCCACTATGCTCAGTCAATTTAAGAGAGCAGTGTATTATGATAATAAATGATTGAAAGAATTTTAATTCTGTCATTTAAATATGAAGAAATCTGATTTCAGCAAATGTAATATTGTGAAATTCCTTTTCAGAACGAAAAGCTACATTTGTTCGGATCAAAGTTCTGCACAACTAAAGGACTACTGTGCTCCAACCACGAGAAAGTCTCTGCCGGATGAGACGAAGGGGAGTAATGGTGTGAACGAATGTTGATATCATAAGGTCACGCACGTGGGTACTCGTATCTCTATTGGCTCGCTGTCACAGCACAAACAATAACATTGATACATACATGTTTATACTACCCTAGTTACAAAATTAGATTACTGTTAATCTCCTGGTCTTTTAATCCCTACATATAGGAAATAACATATGCAGGAGAGCGCATGGTTTTTTATACAGACGTTATAACGATAATATTATATATCTACTTCGCTCCAATAGTTGACGCAATAGTAAGCACATTCCTTTCACGGTTGATCTCTTGGTTGGAGAACAGTAGGTACACTAATTTTTCTTCAATCGTTTATAGTCATAATTAGACAGTGAATGCGGGATGTCTTATCGTTGAATGTAGGTGCACATTTACTATATGTTACATTTTTTTTCAGTCAGAGCATTGGCTCAACAGGTTTTAAACGTAAACAGACGACGACAACATGCTACTGTATCTCCGTACAGTCAGAAGGAAAAGAAAAATAACGTACTGTAGTACATACCTTGCAAGATTCAGTCCTCGTCATCATTGATGCAATTACCAGCGTTGCAGTAAACGGCGATATATTCTCGTAAGTTGTCGAAGCTGAATCGTCTTCGCTTATCGCTTAACAGTTTTTGTATTGAGGGAATTTCTGAAGAAAACCTCTGAAATGGGGATCACTCAATTTCTTTAGAGGAATATTTGTACTAAGCATCATGTTGCACGTGTCGTTTAGACCCGCATAACTAGATGATGATGATGATGATGATGATGATGATGATGATGATGATGATGATGATGGATCCGCAGATTTCATTTCAACACATTTCCTGTCCGATGTACTGTTGCAATGTTTCTCTATAGCCTGAGTTGTTCTGGTTTTTATTTCAATTTTACATACATTACACACGATATTGTCTTCGTTAATACATAAAATGTCACTCTCATACTTCTTAATTGCATTTCGTATCTCTGAGCGAATTTAACGTTTTGACTTCGACATTATGAATGGATCAACACTACACTATTCAACTCGTACTAAATACTTGAGCAGGATAACACAACTGCACACATTGCGTTGCAATGTTACTATGAACGGACCGGGGTTCCTTCGTTATATACGCTGCTGTACTCGCCAGGTACACAAAAGACGGACGGCGCGGCACGTGCCATATACTCCGATACGAAACAACTTCACTTTTCCTAAGTCATCCCACATACACTGTCTGATCATAATACACTGCTCTCTTAAATTAACTGAACATATTGGGAAATAAATCAGTGGCTTTTCCAAAACACGCTATGAAATATTTCATATAAAACACTTTTTTTTTATCTCAAAAAGGAAGCTAAAACGGGCAAAATTGTAGTCAACTTTTTTGTTTGAAGTATCTCGGAGAATAACCACTGAAATTAAGGACATTACTAAAGGTTGACTCTGTATATGTTTTCGATGTATAATCTTTTTGACGGCCTATCTTATTAAACAGCAATTAACAAACGTGGCGTCAGCTATATTTCAATACTTTTACAGTACTTTTGAGCTGATCCATCGCATTATCGGTCCCTGCGGTATTTCCTAGAAATCTGGGCACGTTGCCGAATACACCTCTCTTGTGTACAGTCGTCAGTTGTTTCTCTGTCTTTTTCTTTGGCTGTCACAATTCATACATAGAACAGACGTGTCCCACTTCTTGTACATTATTTTCCTGCAATAATGCCACGAAAGTTTTATAAAACTTTATAAATTATTTTCGCTGACGGAATCGAGAGGAATTTACGTCCCAACTTTTTTCCCAATTATAACAGACATTCGTTTCGATGGAATTTTAAAATAGCTCCTACTAGCAGTTTTTATTGTAAAGGAAATCGAACTTGCGACTGACTACATATAGGGACGTAGGCTACTTAAACCGTGCAGCTTGTATATGAGGAGCATCGTTTGAAATCATATTATTTCCAAAAAACAAAATATTACAGGAAGAACGAAAACTGATTAGTCCTAAAATGGGTAATTTTTCACAGAGTGAAAAATGTGAAGCTATTATGCTTGAGGAGCACTTCAAGGAACTTGAAATATGAAATCACTTTTCAATTCTGATCTCCAAATTGTATTGTATTGTATTGTATTTATTAACATTCCATGGTATTCATACATGCTTACAGCTAGAATATGGAACAAGTCAAAAAACTTAATACTATTATAAAATCTTAATTTATAGTCACAGTCTAGATGAAATATATACAGATGAGATTTACAATATAGTCTACTAGTACAACACATAGTTTTAGTATCAATTTCATGAAGTGTTATTGAATGTCATGAATTCGCCTACAGGATAGAAGGCGTGAGAAATTAGGTACTTCTTTAATTAGGCCCTAAATAATTTTATGTTTTGAGTTTCATTTTTTATATCGATAGGAGGCTATTAAAAATGTTTACTGCCATATAACGCACTCCTTTTTGATAGCACGATAGACTTGCCGATGGAGTATGAAAGTCATTTTTTTGACGTGTATTTATGCTATGAACTGTTGAATTAGTTACAAAGTTTTCACGATTACATACGAGGAAGTCTATTAATGAAAAGATATACTGACAAGCCATGGGCATTATTTGTAGTTTTTTTAAATAGTCCTACACGATTCCCTAGATTTGGTACCTACTATTATTCTAATTACTCTTTTTTGTAATAGAAATATATTGTTACTATCTGTGGAATTTCCCAGAATATTATTCCAAAACTCATTACCGAGTGGAAGTATAAAAAATATATTGTTTTTAAGGTATTGATAATTACTAGTCTATCTTTTGCATAGATCTAATAGCAAAACAAGCTGAATTTAGTTTGGGGTAATTTCTTTAATATGATTTTTCCAATTTAAGACATTATCGATTTTCAAGCCAAGAAATTTGGTTGTTGTTGTTTCTAATAGGGATCTATTGTTAATTATTGCGCTAGGAATTTGCGACATTGAATTTGGACAGGATTTAAATTGAATTATGTTAGTTTTGTTACAATTTAATACTAATTTATTGACTGAGAACCAGTCACATATTTTGAAGAAAATTTCCTCTGTTGAAGATTGGAATATGTTGGAGTTATTGGCTGTAATTACTATACTTGTGTCGTCTGCAAATAATATGGGATGACCTACATCTTTTTATAAGGGGGGCAAGATCATTTATAAAGACTAGAAAAAGTAGGGGACCTAATATTGATCCTTGAGGAATTCCATTATTAATTGTTCCCCATGTCGGTGTAGATTTCATAGTTGTATTCATTTCAACTTTCTGTTTCCTATCTATGAGATATGAGTGAAACCATTGGTGTGCAACACCTTTAATTCCATAATAATCTAATTTATCTAGCAGCATTTTATTATTTATACAGTCAAATGCATTGGATAAATCACAGAAAATCCCTCCAACTTGTAATTTTTTATTTACTGCCTCCAGAATTTTTTCAGTTAAACTAAATGTTGAATTTTCTGTTCCTTTATTTTTCCTAAATCCAAATTGTTCTGGGACTAAAATGTTGTATCTTTCTAGATGATGATATAATCTTTTATACATTACTTTTCCAAAGATTTTGGAGACGACTGGTAGAAGTGATATGGGTCTGTAATTTTCTGGAGACGTTGTTTCTCCCTTTTTGAAGATCGGAATAACCACTGAATGAAATATGACGAAAGAGAATATCTCCAAATGAAAGCAAAGTGTGTTGGACATAATACGTTTTGATCCAATAGTTGTACAGACGTTCGTAATTAAAAACCCTTAATAATGCAAATACATAAAATAATCAATAATTATTGTTATTATTAAAAGAAACATTATCTGTTAATACAAAATTACAAATTTTACATTAAACATTTTGATATACAGAGTGTTCATAACTTCTTTCTGCTGTCATAATGTCTTTAATGAGATAAATGAAGGCATAAAAACATTATTGTTGTTGTTATTATTAAATAAAACATTACTTTGTTAATACAAAAGGAAATATACACATTAAACACATTTTCATTTAGGCCTACAGGGTGTTTATAATATCCATGCGGCTGGATTCAAGGTGTTTGAATCTTTTTAACATTTTTTCCAATCTTCCTTCTTCTTCTAAGCAGCAACAAGTTGCCATACTACCAACATCCTCGTTGCCAATTACTGTAGTAACTGTATCGATGACGTTAGAATAGAAATCTAAAGCTTCACACAATTGAGATAAACCGCCGTTTTTTTCTAACTATTCCTTTCTGCCATAAGTTACTATAGGTCATAGAAAGAAATGAAACGGTAATTTTGCACTTTAAAACTTCGAGGATAGTTTTCAGCCCATTTCCCTTCTCCGACATCAACCCCCCCCCACCCATGAATTGTTAAAGACTCTGATGGGTAATAAAGAGGTAAAAATCTGAAGATTTGACTGTTAACTTAGTATTGTATTAAATTAAATTAAAATTATAGAAATTATTTTAATGTACCGAAGTACATAGGCTATGATATTTCCATGCAGATATTCTACATCACCATACGATAAAAGAGTAATGGAACGGAGAAAAATTATCTCCAGCGCCGGGATTTGAACCCAGGTTTTCAGCTCTACGTGCTGATGCTTTATCCACTAAGCCACACCGGATACCACCCCGGCGTCGGACAGAATTGTCTCTGATTAGTTCCAACTCTTGGCTTCCCTCTAGTGGCCGCCCTCTGCACTACGTCATAGATGTCTATGAACGTAGGACTGAAGTCCACACATGTGCTGAGGTGCACTCGTTATGAGTGACCAGTTGGCCGGGATCCGACGGACGTAGTGCAGAGGGCGGCCACTAGAGGGAACCCAAGAGTTGGAACTTAATCAGAGACAAAAAAATGCATTTAAAAATAGGCTTAAGGACCTTACTAATAGACGGTAATTATACACAGTAGTTAAAGGGTGTAAATGATATGTTGTTATTGAAGTGGTGTATCAGTGAAGAATTATGTTGTGTCAGTGAAGTGTGTTGTATCAGTGAAGAAGTATGTATCAGTGAAGTGTGCTGTGTAAGTGAAACGTGTTCCTGTCAGTGAAGCTTTATAGTTTATAGTGGCAGTGCAAAGAATTTGAACAGTGAAATGTTTTTGAAGTGTTAGTGAAATCAGGATAGAATCAGTGAAATGTGTCGTAGTTCCAGTGCAGTGAGTGAGTTGACAGCGAAATGAGTGTAGTGTCGAAAGGTACTTGTGCAGATACGAACATATACTCGTGGGTTTTAGTTCGATCTTAGTTTTAAGATACAAATTAGATTATTTCAAATGTTATTTTAAGTGATCGTTTCATTTAATTTAGTATATTCCTGTTATTATTATTATTATTATTATTATTATTATTATTATTATTATTATTATTATTATTATTAGTATTAGTATTAATTATTAGTATTATTATTAATTGTATTTTTAATTAATAAGTTTATTATTGCCATTATTGAGTGTAATTAGTTACCACTGCCACCGGGTATATACCCATTGCAGTGTGAATAAATACATACATACATACAATTCTGTCCGACGCCGGGGTGGTATCCGGTGTGGTTTAGTGGATAAAGCATCAGCACGTAGAGTTGAAAACCCGGGTTCAAATCCCGGCGCCGAAGAGAATTTTTCTCCGTTCCATTATTCTTTCATCGTAAAATTATAGAATTTCTAGTCGACCTGGTTGGCGAGTTGGTATAGCGCTGGCCTTCTATGCCCAAGGTTGCGGGTTCGATCCCGGGCCAGGTCGATGGCATTTAAGTGTGCTTAAATGCGACAGGCTCATGTCAGTAGATTTACTGGCATGTAAAAGAACTCCTGCGGGACAAAATTCCGGCACATCCGGCGACGCTGATATAACCTCTGCAGTTGCGAGTTAAATAAAACATAACATTTTTTTAACAGAATTTCTACATTCAATAAAATATTTCCAGGGTGTGATACATGTTTGTAGAGGGTCTCACAATCCTTGCATTCTTCATTAAAATCTATTTCTTACGTACCTTGCCTCAGATTTCAGTTTTGCTTGCTCTTGGTTCTTTCGGCATCCTTCTGAATTGTCACTTACAATATTTTCTTGCTCCATACTGGAAACAACTTCCATCACACACAGCTGACAAGAAAAATACTTTATTGTCCGCAGGACCTCTGGAAATTATGGAACGTATCCACGGTCGGTTTACGGCAGAAGTCTACGAACACATTTAGGCAAATATAATGATCCCTTCTGCCCTAGAACGATATCCAGAAGGAACACTTTTCTTCCAGCAGGATCATCACCTGGTACACACCGCCAACCGAATTCAAAGATGGTTTACAAGGAGGCGGTCGACTGGCCTGCAAAATCATCAGTAGGCCCCGGGAAAAGTATTGCTATCAGCAAAGCTCGGAACTTGGGGACTTGTGTCTTTGCACGTGACTAAGCGACCGGACTTCAATGTCAACAAACTCCCGCTTCCAGCACGGAAGTACTGTCAGGTCTGGTATAAAAGTGGTTTCTGGCTGGAACAACATATTGATAGTATTATGGTAGGTTGAACCACGTTATTTGATAGCATATGCATAATTAAAATAAAAGTAAGAAATATATAACATTTACTGTTCTACTCTGTACATTTTATTACAGTGTATGACTACGTACATTCGAGCATGTTCGAACCCATAACTTCTTCGTCTGTTAGTTAAACATGATTTGAAACGGGAAAAAACTTAGTTTCACTTTCGAACCCATAACTTCTTCGTCTGTTAGTTAAACATGATTTGAAACGAGAAAAACTTATTTCCACTGAAGTGACGGGAGAAAACTTAATATACTGAATGTTTTCACTGTCACTGCTTTCTTTTAGATATCCAGCAGTTGCTAGCAGATCTCGTATCTGAGAAACATAAGTATATCGTAAATTTTCTCGCAAATAGTTTTCAATTTGTGTGTCACTACTAGGCCAGATCCCTCTACGACTTGATCCATGGCTATGGACAAATTTTCCACCGATTTAAGGGACTGCAATGTCTTTCACCGTTTCCAGCCTCTAGTTTGTGTGTTGCACAACTTATAAAATATTTCCTCTCGATTCGAAGAAAGTAATGTATCTCCTCCGAATTCCTCCACGAAATTCTTTACCTAAAATTTAGAAAATTGACTGTATTTTCGAACTTCTGTAATACCCATTCGAATCCGTCAAAACAGACCGTTTACCTGTAATTCTGTGAATGACATTGGCTTTGACATGACAGGGTTTCCTCATCCGTCTTCTTGTCATTTGATGTGACCACTTTCTTAATACACACGACTGTCCCTGAGCACTTGCAGCACGAGTTTTGTGTACGTTGCACCTGTAACCTTACTCACGCACATGACACACAAGTCCCCAAGTTCCGAGCTTTAGCTATCAGCTTAGTATGCAACATAGCATACCTGCTTTGAGAGGGATGGGGTAAATAACGATAGACAGCGTGACGTTGGCAGTAGTACAGTTTGGTTTATGAGCAAAGCTCGGAACTTGGGGACTTGTGTGTCGTGTGCGTGAGTAAGGTTACAGGTACAGCGTACACAAAGCTCAAGCTGCAAGTGCTCAGGGACAGTCGTGTGTACTAAGAAAGTGGTCACATCGAATGGCAGGAAGACGAACGAAGAAACTGTGTCATGTCGAAGCCAATGACATTCAGATAATTACAGGTAAATGGTCTGTCTGAGGAATGAGAAAATACGTGTTATTCGAATGGGTGTTATGGAAGTTTGAAAATACATTTCTTAAATTTTAGGTACAGAATTTCGTGGAGGAATTCTGAGGAGATACATTATTTTCTTCTAATGCAGAGTTTATATTTTGTAAGTTGTGCCACACATAAACTAGAGCTGGAAACGGGCATTCATTGCAGTCCTTTAAATTGATGGAAAATTTGTCCATAGCCATGGATCAAGTCGTAGAGGGACCTTCCCTAGTAGTGATACACTAATTGAAAACCATTTGCGAGAAAAATTTAGGATATACTTATCTTTCTCAGATACGAGATCTGCTAAAAATCGAACAGGAAACAGTGACAGTGAAAATATTCAGTATTTTATTTAGGCCCAAGACTTTATAATAAAATTTCAAACCATTTTCCAAATTTGAAATTTTTTTTAATTCAAACTTTTAAAAAAGAAATTTGTAAAATTATCCATGATATATAATAGTAACAAATGTACTTTTTTACCTTTTATTTCTATCGACTATATTCATGTTTTTATTCACTGGCTTCTGTCGGATTGTCAATTTATATTAAATGTGTATTTTTCTCTCGTTTTCTCTTTCTTCTTTATTCTTGCTCTTGTGTTGTATTTATTGGTTTGAATTAAGTTACTTACTGTATTTAGTAAACTGTCCTTGTAAATTTTATGTTATATTATCCACTAAGACCACACCGTACACGAGCCTGACTCTTACGGTAGTGGCTAGAAACATTTTTATTTTATAAATGCAATTTGTACTCACTAGGTAGCTAGTTAAAATAAATAGAATAAAAAAATTAAAGTTTGCTCCCGTCACTTCATGTGACGTGGAAATAAGTTTCCTTCGTTTCAAATCATGTTTAACTAACAGACGAAGAATTTATGGGTTCGAAAATCTTCGGATGCCTGTAGTCATACACTGTAATAAAATGTACAGAGCAGAACTGTAAATTTGATATATTTTGCATGTTTATTTATATATATGCTATAAAATTACTTGTTTCAACCTACCATAATATTATCATTATGTTGTTCCAGCCAGGAACCACTTTTATAGCAGACCTGACAGTACCTCTGTGCTGGAAGCGGGAGTTTGTTGACATTGAAGTCCGGTCGCTTAGCCACGTTCAAAGACACAAGTCCCCAAATTCCGAGCTTTGTTTATGAGAAATGAAATAATACATGCAAGTCTCGTTATTTGTGCGTCCTTCCGACTAGTTTCCAGTGATTAGCTATGAAGCTTACAAAGTGAAATTCTAATTTATTCTCATTAAGAGACCTAAATATTTCACTGCATTTGACATATTGGTAATAATATTATTTACATATTGAAGCGTTCCAATGAACTACCAATATCATTTTCAAATTTCTGAAAGAAAATCCCTTTCTGTTATCTGACAGCAATGTTCTATACGTAGGAAATGTACGCTCCACATCTGCAGATACAACGGGATCATATTAAAATACTTCATATCACTACAGCTTATATTGACACTACTAGAAGAACATTTATTGACAGAACATCAGCAAATTCACTAAGGGTCTGGTATCCATCATTTACGTCCAAAACAGTCGACCTGGTTGGCGAGTTGGTATAGCGCTGGCCTTCTATGCCCAAGGTTGCGGGTTCGATCCCGGACCAGGTCGATGGCATTTAAGTGTGCTTAAATGCGACAGGCTCATGTCAGTAGATTTACTGGCATGTAAAAGAACTCCTGCGGGACAAAATTCCGGCACATCCGGCGACGCTGATATAACCTCTGCAGTTGCGAGTTAAATAAAACATAACATTTTTTACGTCCAAAATTGTTTTCATCTTTGCAGATACACGTTTCCCAACATCATTTTCAACGCGATTCAAGTTACTAACAATATTTCTTACCAAGTGTATTTGAGTCACGAGTTCTGCACTAGATTCTTCTAAAGCTTCAATAGCAGCTGGCAAAAACCCAAAATTTGATGTAATATACTTTAGATCATGTTCAGTGTCTGTATTTTAAAGAGTTCTTGAGAAACTTTGATTGCTGCGGCATCACTTGAAGTAGATGACTGAATCACGTTTTTAACAGATTCAAAATTGTCATACAAAACAGTTCATTACCATGGATGGAAAACACACTTTATTGACGAACATGGGCTATTTCCTTAGTGCTTCTATCTTGCATACTTTTGGTCTCGGCATTCTGAAGACCCGTCTCGACTGCTTTTGACTGCGTTGTACTAAGCTACGCCGGCACTACTACTACCTGCACAGTGATGGGTTCAGGAGTCCTCTGTTCATAAACATTAGCTATACTACAGGGACATCATTTTATTTTTACTTCAATTTTTATTGTACCTGCGTCTCTAAATGTACTTGACTCCCACCCCTTTCACTAATATCCTTGCTAACGTCAGTCACACAAACTTACGGCCGCTGTTGCTAGCAGTGAAATAAACAGTACAGAGTACAGTGTGTTTCAGAAATATCTTGCATTTCCTATAGAAGAAAGAACTTATATTACTGAAGTTTATTTTCACACAAGTATGGTGTGTAGCATAACTGAATTTATCTGTGTTGACTGAGCACAAGTGAAGATTAGAGTTACCGAAAGTACGATACCCTATAATATGGTACGGTACTTAACAGCATTATTTAAACAATGTAACCGAATGTGAACAACTGTAATTGTTTGTAGTTATGAAGGATGATGATAGAAACTGGAATTACAATGTAACCGAAAGTGAACAGCAATTTTTTTTTACACAATTTCCTGATTATATCATTACGGAATATTTTATATTTTCTTTCTATTCATTAATCTGACAGATAAATTTAGAGCAACAGAGTGTACAGAAAGGAAGAAAAGTGTAAGATGGCCAACAAAGGCGACAGAAGATGTTGTAGAAGATGCTAGAGAAAGGATGCAGCGAGGTCCTAATAAGTCAGTCAAGACGTTAGCTGTAGAAATTGGGATTTCTTACGGAAGTGCTCACAAAATTCTCAGGAATATATTAGGTTAGTATTATGCTGAATAAAGTAGATATAATGTACAGGGACATCACTTTATTTTTACCAACATTTTTTACATTAACCTGGCTATACTCGGAAACACTGTTATCTCGTTCCGTTACAGGAGTTTGGTGTTACTAGTACAATATGTAAACAAATCATTTTACTAGTTATAGGAGGAGAGAAAAGTAGTGTATCCATTTATGTTACAGGGAAATACGATATTAGGATTTTCAGTTTGATCATTACTTTTACGGTATTTTATCAAAATACAGTAGAGTAGTAACATTTTTTTCCACAAACTCAACTACTCAGGCGGTTTCATTCATTATAAATGGCTACTTTATTCAGCACATTACCGTTCTTTCGGTAACTCTAATCTTCACTTCTGCTCAGTCCACACAGATAGAGTTATTCAGTCATGCTGCACACCGTACCTGTGCGAAATAAGCAGGGACGGGTATTTACGGAGATCGCGAAAATCACGACATAATAGATATACAATAGATTTTTACTAATCTTTACGAATTAAGTGATTCTGATTAATAATATGCGGATAAAACAATCACGACAAATCGCGAAATAGAATTCTAATAAAAAATATGAACACATTAGCGAATTATTATTATTGTGTCGTTTTACAGTATAGCGAATTTCATATTCTGAGTTCTTTTTTTCGGACATTTTTTCAATTGAATTTGTTGCCCATTCAAGTAGGCTACATTACATGGTATTCCAGGTGTTCTAATTACATTAGTGAACTCAAAAGACGGAGTATTCAACATTTCACTAATAATTTGAAAGTAATATTTGAGGGCTGCAAGTTTTTTTCCCCTTTTTTAATGAATGTATGTTAAATACAGTCTCAATCCATCAAATATTGTGTATTGGCCATACCGCCCCTTTACTAGAATCCAATGGATCTTTAATGTTAATTATTTGGAAAGTAATATTCGTACTGAGATAATACTACAATTTCAAAATATATGTATTTTCCAAAATTTCCACTAATATCCAACAAGAGTACAAATCAATCTCCAACAATCTCCGCCGACACCAATATTAAAAAACACAAATGATAAAATTAATCTCCATAAATACCTGCCCCTGGAAATAAGCTTCAATAATATAGGCTCTCCCTTCCATGGAAAACGCAAGCATATTTCTGAAACACACTATACTCTGTAGTGTTTACTTCACTGCTAGCAGACTTCGTATGCTACAGCGTCCATAAGTTTGTGTGGCTGACGGGAGCAAGAACATTAGTGAAAGGGGTGGGAGTCAAGTACATTCAGAAACGCAGGTACAACAAAAATGCAAGTAAAAATAAAGTGATGGCCCTGTATAATGTATATAACCGCCTGAAGACTTGAGTTTATGAAAAAAAATGTTACTATTCTACTGTTTTTTGATAAAATACTGTAAAGTAATGACCAAACTGAAAATCGTAATACTATATTTCCCTGTAACATAAATGGATACGCTACTTTTCTCTCCTTCTATAGCTAGTAAAATGATTTGTTTACATATTGCACTAGCAACTCCAAACTCCTGTAATGGAAGGGGGTAACAGTGTTTCCGAGTATAGCCAGGTTAATGTTAAAAATGTTAGTAAAAATAAAGTGATGGCCCTGTATAATGTATATAACCGCCTGAAGACTTGAGTTTATGAAAAAAAAAATTGTTACTATTCTACTGTTTTTTGATAAAATACTGTAAAGTAATGACCAAACTGAAAATCGTAATACTGTATTTCCCTGTAACATAAATGGATACACTACTTTTCTATCCTTCTATAGCTAGTAAAATGATTTGTTTACATATTGCACTAGCAACACCAAACTCCTGTAATGGAAGGGGGTAACAGTGTTTCCGAGTATAGCCAGGTTAATGTTAAAAATGTTGGTAAAAATAAAGTGACGTCCCTGTACATTGCGCGCTTCCCTGTAACCAATACTTTCTCTGGGATTTAATCATCAGATATGAATCCGATTGAAAATTAGTGGGATACAGTCAAACGGATCCTACGCTCTATACTGTCTTGTCTGTAAGAAAAATCCTAATGTAAACACAAGCACGTTGCTGTCATACCCGTGATTGGCTCCCAGTCGAAACATGACGCAGGAAACTATAGTTCGTATTTGGAAACCACAATCTTGTATTATTTGGAAATAAAAAATTGAATTCTAGTTGTTAAATATGATGAAACATATAACTTTACTCATATGTAAAACGCTATGTAAAAGAAAAGGTACTTTTATATTTTGTTATGCACTATGAACGCGGATGAATACCAACAGTAATACCGAGGTAGTCTGTTCTTGTAACAAGCTGGCGTCACTTGAGCTCGTAGTTGTTCACGTAAGCACGTGGTACTGTAGTATGGCTCCTGCATTCTCAACTGTCCATTGCGAAGACTTAAGACTTAAAAATAACTTAATTATAGTAATTATAAAATAAATATTTCCTAAACAAATGAATGCATAGTAGTGAGGTTAGGCCTACTTGACGAGTAACGGGAAATGTTTAACATGAAACAGAATGTACAACAGTAGGCGGGAACACGTACTGAGAATCTCTGGCGCCAAACAGCGGCCAATGAACTCTCACTTCAGTCACGTGCTATTGTTTACATTAGGATTTTTCGTACAGCGAAAAGATTATACAGGGACATCATTTTATTTTTACTTCATTTTTTATTCTACCTGAGTTTTTGAATGTACTTCACTCCCACCCTTTCTACTAACGAAGATCAGCCGTCCTCCACACCGCATATACAGTCAGAGTAGCCTTACGGTCATAGTAAACAGTACGTTCCAAAAATATGTTCGCGTTTTCCAGTGGCGAAAGAGCTTTCAATATTGAATCATTTTCGCACAGGTACTGTCGTCCATTTCCCTACGTCGTATCCCGGTTTTCTCCACCAGCTTTTATTCGCCAGCTAGTTGCTGGGCTGTCTTAACTCTTTTTTGAGAACATTAATTTCTGTTAGGAATTGGACGTCTATGTAATATTATACAACTGTTTAAAATAACTTAACTAAAAGGGCTTCGTTAAGTAAGTCACGTGATTTCCCTCCTGTCTACGACCCTACGAAATAACCACTTGGACGGAGAGTAGACTTTATGTGTGAGTAATTTTATATTTTCGGATCGGGCAGAAGTGAAGATTGAATTTACAGTACGTAAGATACTCTTTTATAGGTACAGAATTATTTCAACGTGAGTAACTAGTACGAAGAACGAAACTGATAATTGGAATTAGGTACAATAGTCTATAGTGCGATAATATGCACAAAAGAACTGAAGCCTGTATCGAAATGAACGGCCAACATAAAAAAATGTGTTTAAATACCCATATTATGATTATTTTTCAATTTAACTTCATTCTCTATATTGTACGCTAATGTGTTGTAGCCAGTATAATATACACTGCATAATGAATGTCCGCATGGACAGCTCAGTTCGTGAGTAAAAACACTCATTGTTAATACTGTACTGTATTTTGATTAAACAAAAACCTAATGAAAATGATTAAACCCAAAAGCGCAATGTTTCCTAGTTTACGTAAATGGATGAACTACTTTTCTTCCCTCCTATACCTAGTGAAGTGATTTGTTTGTATATTACGCTAGTATCATCGAACTCCAGTCGTGGAAGAGGGAAGCAAACGGCATTGATCCAGAGGTATAGGCAAGTTAATATTAAAAATGTTAGTAAAAATAAAATGATGGTTCTGTAGTTGGGTAGACAACAACCCGTTCGGACAGCTGTCGAATTGTGGGACAGAGTTCTAGATGCGTGGGAGTAGGTGGCCATGAATTTAACCTGTTTCTTAATATTGTGGACTCCATGCCGCGCAGAATGAGGGCAGTTATGACGCAGGTGGTTTGTGGACGAGACAGTAGTCCCCACCACAAGTCCTTTTTTTGTTAATATATTAACAAATAGTTTTTTTTTGTTTATTTAATTACTTATTTATGTTTGATAAGCGTCCGATTTTTTAGGATGTGAAACAAGTATTTTTGTTTATACAGGCCAGATCTCGCCTATTAATAGTCCACAAGTGATGGGCAATAATATTTTTACAAGGCAGGCATGTTACGTTTGTGCGAGATCGTGCGTATTTGCTTGGTTTCCGCACAAAGCCAACCCGCGGTATGTCTAAAATTCCACATTCAGTATTCCCAACCGAACACACATAACAATTTCCCTCTTCTTACCGCTTAAGTGACATATTCATTTTACTGCTTAAGGCTTTTAACATATTATTTTTAGAGACGTTCAATATAGCAATAATTATAAATTGGAAACTTACACTGCAATTTCACCTAAATTGCACTGTTAATTATTGTTTTTAAATTTTTAGGATCATCAGTATCATATATTAAAGAGGTAGATATTGGAAATAAAGTTGAAATGTTTTCAAAAAAATGCGGAACAATGAAAAAAACTTTAAAAAATAAAGTAAGAAAAGATACGATGATAAAATTTTATAAAACTATGGCAGTTCCTGCAGCTCTATATAGTAGTGAAACTTGGACAATGACAAGTAGAGATAAAAGTAGACTACAGGCAGCAGAAATGAGGTTTTTAAGATCAGTTCTGGGAGTCACTAAAAGGGACAGAATCAGAAATGAAGACATAAGAAATCAATTACAGTTTTTAGCCTAAATGAAGGAATAGACCATCATAGACAAAAATGGCTAGATCACGTAGACAGAATGGATGAGAGAAGATACCCAAAGAAAATTTTAAATTATATACCAGAAGGGAAACGAAACATAGGAAGACCCAAAAAAACGATGGAAAGACCAATGAACTAATAATTTGGTGCGGGCAACAAGCCTTAGTAGGGCTTAATGCATGAAGAAGAAGAAGAAGAAGAAGAAGAAGAAGAAGAAGAAATATTTGCAAAAATTAAGTAAGCTCTACAACTCCACTAAAGTTACTGCATTTCGTGATGCATGTAACATTAAGGAAGCCGTTTGTTATAAGTTCGCATTTATAGACTGGGGGAAAAAGACAGACGTATATCACGGCCTGCTGGAGTATAGTAAACACAGAAAACATTTTAAAGCAACAATGTTGAAGATAGATATTTTTGTTTTCTAAAATTGCCGTCATTGAACAAAAACCAAGATGGAAATTTCATTGCAACTAATTAGAAATTCCTCTTTCAGGTATGTAATAAACGATCTTCGCACAAAATAATGTACGATACACGAGCGGTATGTTTTCTTTCAATTCTCGGAAATTAAAAAAGCTCAACTACGTTTCGCTTTTTCAAACTTTTCCTCGAACATGAAAACTTCAACATATCGCTCTTGTAACGCATATTACTATATTTGGTCCCCAAATCGCTGCAGCATGGCAGATAAATTGCCCGTTTTTCTTTACAGACTTCTCTAGGTTGTTCCTCGCTTTTCTCAAAACGGACTGTGGGATATGCTCTAGAATGAGTCCACAATTTCTTTTCGGTCTTTAACAATGATATCTGTCAGAGTTTCAGCGGAAAGGCATCCAATGCTTATCAGCCCGGCGAAGTTCATTGGTAATCATTGAGCGAATTTTATTATGGTCAATTCTCAGTAGTTCTCCTTTCCGGCAAAAGCCAGTACATGGGCTAAGATATCTTGCTCATCGAATCTTCTACAATGGGTAGTACCAAGGTTTCTGCCTGGAATAACTTTGCAGCTCATTTTGATCGCGTCAGTCCATAGGCTGCGGGAGAGATCATTCTTGTTGAAGAATCCATGAATTCCAGTGGGAATAAAATGTGACATTAGCAAATTGAATGCTTGCTAATTTACTTGTTATCATGTTATAGAGCCTTGGACCGGAGTTGCTACTGTGATTATAAGCTACAGTTGTGGTACATCTAGTTTCTGTCAAGCATAAGTTGTTTGATCTTTTAGTTTTATATTTGTGAATACAAATTAAATATATTACGGTTTTTGGTTACGAAATTCAACAAGACATTGTTATAAATTTGATTGATATTAAATACTTTAAATTCGTGATAAAGTTCGTGGAATTTTTATTTGTCATCTCATCACAACTTAGCGTTATTAGGAGATTGTTTATCGTTTGCCATTTGTTATTTGTAGTGTTTGTGTAGTTTATTTATAATCATTCCTCAAGTTATCGTCAGGATAAAAGGAAGTTTTCCGGCATAGGAAGCTGATATTCTAATCATTAGGGAGCGGATTTTTATGTGCTAAAAATTTAAATATATTTATTTTTTATGTGCTAAAAAGTACGAAAATATTTGCTAAAAATAAAAATATACATATTTTTTTTAATATGACAAAAATACCTTAGTTAGCTTGAAAATAAAATGTTACTAGGTACTCACCAATCACACTTGAGTGCTAGTAGTTTGCCGAGAATTGCAGTGAACAACAAAGGTCATCTCCAAATTCTCCATCACAAATGCATGCCGATTATCTCTGAACAACGACTTATACTGTGAAAACGATCTTTCCAAATCACAGGACGTCAGACGTGCATATTTAAAGAGAGGAATGTCACAAACACAAACACCGTCAATTTCACCTACAGGCACACCCTCCAATACTTGAGTAACTTTACACATTTTTTTATATCCACTGTTTTTCCCAAACACATTCTGGAATTCGTTCCTTAGTATTTGTATTTCTGAACCTGGTAGCGAGCCTAGATTAATTTTCACGGCACGCACCTCCCTGTTTCAGACAACAGGTTTTTGGATGTTTCGAGTTTTTTTATGGTGTCACACAAAAAGCTTAGATTTGCTAATAGGAAAACCAAATCGTTTTTTAAACAACCATCCTGAAGGATATCAATTGACGAAGCCCGATAGCAGGGAATCACAAGAAGATGTATTGCCTTACTTGATGGACATGAGCGAGAGGCGAGAGATTTGTTTAAATTAAATAATGTTCATACCCGAGCTCTTATCTGTTGTGTTTCACAAACAAAGCGTGGAATGAAATCATCTTCAGCAACAATAAACATTCCTAATTATGTGTTGCAAGATCTCTCCTCCTTGTCAATGTTAATTTATTCTCCAATAATAACTCTGATATGCTGCCTAGCAGTTCTCTGAACTTCAGGCAATACTATTACAAAAATGGATCACGGATACACCACTCAGCGCTTAGAAACACGAAGCAACCAAGAATTATTAAAAAGATAACGTACTTCTGAGTGACATAATTGATTTAGTATTAAAACGTTTAAAAGTTGTTGTAAATATTATTTAAGTAAAAAGACTCCAGTCAGTGGACGCAAGCCATTAAGATGAACTGTAATACAATACCTGTACGTACTCTCCCTGGTAGAACTCTTGACTCAACCCGTTGCAGAAGATGCGACGAGCAAGAAACGCTTCTCACGTCTTGGGTTTCTGCCATCATGGAGAATTGCTCCGAATCAACAGACATAATACGGTTCGTTCTCTCATCGCAGCTTCAATCCGTCAGAATGCTTCCTATGAGGTTTGTGAGGAGGTTGGTTGCGTCTCTTCTGATGGCTCTACTAGACGGGCTGATATCATCATAATTGATCGGCAGAAGGATAAGGGTGTCATTCTTGATCCCACAATCCGTTTCGAGATGCACGAACAACAGCCACAAGAGGTGTGTCGTGAAAAACAAGTCATATATGAGCCTTGTTGTCAGCATCTCGGAGCACAATACCACATCACACATTGGACAGTTTTGGGCTCATGTTCGGTGCCCGTGGCACGATCCCACGTGAAACTTTAAATCAACTTAAACAATATAAAATTTCTGATGCAACGATTGGTGCCATAGGATCTCACGTGTTAAAATCATCCTTAGCTATAATTAGTAATCATTTGTACCCAACAAAATTTTTATTGTAAATGATTTCCTACGTTTTCTTATCTTAATGTTTTTTTCTTTTTCTTTCCAAGTGTCACAAAATTGTTTTGTTTACTTATTATTCTTTATGGATTGATTAGTAGGCCGATCCATCGAACCCTTATTTAGGGCGGCTTTTGTTTACACAAATTATCTAATTGATTTCCTGAAAATATGCATTTACATAATGTTTTGTGAAAATATGTGTTTTTATGTGAAATAAAATTCGGGGTTTAAACTTGAAACTTAATGTTCGGAATTTTTAACTTTGTTAATTCTGTTTTATCACACTCAAAAATAATATTTAATTACATGGGAATCCGCTCCTTAATAATCATTCGAGTAATCTTATGCTTACAAATCTCACATTATAAATAGGGGCTGCTCAGCAGTTGGCTCAGTCTGCAATTCTGCAATGATAGTGCTTCCTTACACGTCACAATTCCATAAAGGTATACGTGTTCCTGCGTACAGGTCAGTATGATATTATAGCAATTACGTAAATGAAGCAGGGCTTGATAGCGACTTAGGAATAACTGTACGGTATCGCCTGGGGTTGCCGCTATTAGTGCCCAGGGTGTGTTAATTAATACGCAGAGAAAGCGTATTCAAAGAGCTCACAGAGAGAGTCAACTCAGTTTTGCTTCTGTTGAACACCTGTGAGATTCACACAATTTCGTATTATTACCGTTTATTTTCTCTTCGCCGAGCCTAGAGTAAATATAGTAATGCTACGACTGTTTAGTTATTTTACGCTTACAGTCTTACACCTTTTGGGAATCTCTGTGTTCTTCATTTTTGAGGAACATTTTGCTTCTGTTGAACACCTGTGAGATTTATTCAACTTCATATTATAACCCCTTATTGTCTCTTCGCTGAGCATAGAGTAATGCTACGACTGTTTAGTTATTTTACGCTTACAATCTTACACCTTTTGGGAATCTCTGTGTTCTTCATGTTTTGAGGAACGTTTTGCTTCTGTTGAACACCTGTGAGATTCATCCAATTTCATATTATAACACCTTATTTTCTCTTCGCTGAGCATAGAGTAATGCTACGACTGTTTAGTTATTTTACGCTTACAGTCTTACACCTTTTGGGAATCTCTGTGTTCTTCATGTTTTGAGGAACGTTTTGCTTCTGTTGAACACCTGTGAGATTTATCCAACTTCATATTATAACCCCTTATTTTCTCTTCGCTGAGCATAGAGTAATGCTACGACTGTTTAGTTATTTTACGCTTACAATCTTACACCTTTTGGGAATCTCTGTGTTCTTCATGTTTTGAGGAACGTTTTGCTTCTGTTGAACACCTGTGAGATTTATCCAACTTCATATTATAACCCCTTATTTTCTCTTCGCTGAGTATAGAGTAATGCTACGACTGTTTAGTTATTTTACGCTTACAATCTTACACCTTTTGGGAATCTCTGTGTTCTTCATGTTTTGAGGAACATTTTGCTTCTGTTGAACACCTGTGAGATTCATCCAATTTCATAATATAACCCCTTATTTTCTCTTCGCTGAGTATAGAGTAATGCTACGACTGTTTAGTTATTTTACGCTTACAATCTTACACCTTTTGGGAATCTCTGTGTTCTTCATGTTTTGAGGAACATTTTGCTTCTGTTGAACACCTGTGAGATTTATCCAACTTCATATTATAACCCCTTATTGTCTCTTCGCTGAGTATAGAGTAATGCTACGACTGTTTAGTTATTTTACGCTTACAATCTTACACCTTTTGGGAATCTCTGTGTTCTTCATGTTTTGAGGAACATTTTGCTTCTGTTGAACACCTGTGAGATGAACACCTGTGAGATCTCATCCAATTTCATATTATAACCGCTTATTTTATCTTCGCTGAGCATAGAGTAATGCTACGACTGTTTAGTTATTTTACGCTTATAATCTTACACCTTTTGGGAATCTCTGTGTTTTTCATGTTTTGAGAAATGTTTTGCTTCTCTTGAACACCTGTGAGATTTACCCAATTTGATATTATAACCGTTTATTTTCTCTTCGCCTAGCATGGAGTAATGCTACGACTGTTCAGTTATTTTATGCTTACAATCTTACACCTTTTGGGAATCTCTGTGTTTTTTTTTCATGTTTTGAGAAATGTTTTGCTTCTCTTGAACACCTGTGAGATTTACCCAATTTGATATTATAACCGTTTATTTTCTCTTCGCTGAGCATAGAGTAATGCTAGGACTGTTCAGTTATTTTATGCATGTTTTACAATCTTACACCATTTTGGGAATCTCTGTTTACTGCATGTTTCGAGAAATGTTTTGAATGTTTTCTCTTGAACACCTGTGAGATTTATCCAATTTCATATTATAACCGTTTATTTTCTCTTCGCTGAGCATAGAGTAATGCTACGACTGTTCAGTTATTTTATGCTTACATTCTTACACATTTTGGGAATCTCTGTGTACTGCATGTTTCGAGAAATATTTTGCTTCTCTTGAACACCTGTGAGATTTACCCTATTTCATATTATAACCGCTTATTTTCTCTTCACCAAGCATAGAGTAAACATTGTAATGTTGCAACAGGCCAGTTTTTTACGCTTATAGCATAACACGTTTTCAACGTTTTCATAATCTCTGTTTACAGCATATTTTACAAAACTAAATAAATTATTTTGTTCTTAGTTAACATTTAGAAACCTTTGGTAAAAAATATGAGCTTTAAATACAGTTTGTGTATGAAACGGGTATATTGGTTTATATTACTAACTTACCGTGAGTAGAAATAGGTGATTTATTCGGAAGTTGCTGGAAAATTTCCTTTCTATTTTTATATGAATATAATAATGGTGTATATTGAAACATACTGAACCTTTATTTTCTTTCCTTTTTTTTTATTTTCTCATAATTTTCAAGGCCCTTTCTGCTTACTTCCCACTTTTTCTGGGAAGCGAAATCTCAGTTGCTCTCTGGTTTGTAGGTCATGACTTTTAAGTAGCTCTGATAGAATCCATGAACAAGCTATTTGTAAGTATTATACACTATTTACAAAATTTGTTGGCTATGATATTATTAAATAAAGAACCTTGCATTATAATACATACCTCTGCACATAATTGGTATAAATGCTTATCAATGTAGGCTTACATTCTTTATGATAGGTTAACTAGTAAGCATAGCGTATTGTAGTGCGCTTACTTAGGAATGGGTTTCAGACAACCCAAAGGTTCATTGCCGCCATCGCATTAGCCTGTTATAGTTCCCTATCCTGAGCAAGATTAATCCAGTCCCTATCATATCCCACCACCCTAAAATCCATTTTAATATTATCCTCCCATCTAAGCCTTAGCCTCCCCACAGGTCTTACAACTAACACTCTATATGCATTTCTCGATTCACACATACTAGTGCACATAGTGTATTTAATTTGAATTATAAATATTAATGTAATTGTTAAAGTGGTCCAAGTTTTCATTTTCGCAACTTGACGAAACAAGAGTGGCGTGAGCAGTGAATGAAGTACTTCGTTTACTAGATGCGCGGGTATCATTCATTTAAAAACTCCAGTAATACTTAACCTTGTAACCTCATGGGACAAAATATGGTTCTTATTAATGACCTTCAACTGTCCGAGACAGATTCTTTATACTGGAGTATATGTGATCGAAAGACGTGCGTATAATCTAACTCTGAACTAACATAGGCTAAATTTCATAATAAGATCATTATTAAAGAA
The DNA here is from genome assembly GCA_025594305.2 of Periplaneta americana. NCBI lineage: Eukaryota > Metazoa > Arthropoda > Insecta > Blattodea > Blattidae > Periplaneta > Periplaneta americana. The sequence goes on along the minus strand of JAJSOF020000039.1, from coordinate 14,701,840 downwards.
AAATTTTATTCACATTGACATGTAGGCCTATACTATAATAAAATACAAATACATTGAATAATTAAAGGAAGAAAATTTCATCTAAATAAGAGGACTCGGGGAAGGATGCAAGAATACTTGCAGCATTACCGCGCTGAATGGCGATACCAATGAGCTGACGTAGATATTGACTGCTTCGAGGGTCCCCAGAAAGCTGCACTAAACTTCTGCCTATGGTGGAGATGAGAGCTTTGGCTTCACTACACCATGATCCAAACGTTTCAACCGCAGAAGGGACAAAAATATAATTATCTGCAAGATGTTTATATTTATGGTATTTGCTGACGGCACTTTCGGCAGATCCTGGTGTCTTAGAGGTTGAAGGGGCCAGTGTATCCACACATGTGGAATCCCAAATTAAGGATTTGCCTACACGCCACGGGACTAGAGTCAGACCATCGGGTCTCTTGCCGTCTGAACGGCTGATCCCGGAAGGTTCTAAGATGGATGGAACCCTTGAGGATGTTAATGCTCTCTTAATGATGTCATTGAGCGATGAATGACGAGAGAGACGCCCCTTACTCATGACACAACTTAAGGCATGGTGGCCGTAAGAATCTACAATATTGCCACAGATACATTTATGAATGTGACAGATTTTGCAACCGAGGCGTAAAGCCACGGAAACTTTAAAGGATCTGGGATCCATAAGGGTACCGATGTTAGGGGAAGGAATTGCATGAAGCCAAGATCCTGAAACATTTTGTTGGGGAGCCAAAAAACGAGCACGATCTGTATCTGAAGAAAAAGATGACTGAAGGGACTCCTTAACAAGAGAGATTAGTATTTCATCCCAATTCTTTTGAACCGCTGGAAAAGACGGAGGATCAGAGTTATTGGAAACCTCACCCCATCGAACTAAAGCCTCCTGCACACTGCATCACTGTACGATAAGTTCGTAAAATACGTGACACTTTTAAAGGAAATTTATTTCCGCAGAAGAAAAACTAAATCTGACATTATTTTATATGCATATTTCCTAAACAAGCATCAAAATAGTTTCGCGTATGATCCCTTTTTATAAATATGTCCGACTTAATTAGAGACATCTGTTTTTTTATAGATCGTCGCAAACAAAGATATACAGAAAGCACACTATGATGTGGTTATAAGGCTTTGTTGCTTTCTACAAAGCCATTGTAATTGAAAGACGTAGCAGGTCCCAGGTTACATGCTGCAGATATTTTCCTCCTGTTCCCTCGTCTGCAGGTCTGAGACAGGATTGCGGTCGCGTTACATTGATAAAGTAAACAGTGCAGTAGATCCTGTGCAAGAGGCGAAGTTAATACTCCCAATCCTCCCGAGAGAGGCGCACGAAAGCCAGCTGAGAGTCTGAGGGTTTCACAGCAGAAAATGAACAGAATACGAGACGAGGAAGAGCGCTAACGTTACGCTTATGCTATGAACGAGCCTTGTACTGGGGAAACTCGAGTACGATGACGACACTTAAGTACAACTTGAGAGAGAGATCAGTGAAACTGATACAGGGGGCTACATCGTACTGTGTGTTCGGGTGAGAGATACGAAGATACTATGAGCGAAAGTATTTGGTTGGTGTCTGCACGATCTATAGTCCGGATCGGCTTACTTCATGCCCTAAGGGTGAAAACTGACCATTTTTCCCCCATTATTACAATATATGCTAGTGAATTGTGGTGATTTTCTAGTTTGAAGGTTGAATTTTCTTTTGCCAACTTCATTTCGAATTTCGATACTGACAAATACTAGAAATGGTAGTGATTTTGTAACTGGTATGTTGGCAACTGAGACAGACTGCAGTTCCATAAAATAAAAATTGTAGTAGATTTCTGAGCCGGTTACTGGAAGCTAGTGAAATTTGAACGTACGAAATGGAAATATAAAAATTGTAAATTTATCTTTTGAAGAGGTGGAAAAATTCAAATACCTGGGAGCAACAGTAACAAATATAAATGATGCTCGGGAGGAAATTAAACATAGAATAAATATGGGAAATGCCTGTTATTATTCGCTTGAGAAGCTTTTATCATCCAGTCTGCTGTCGAAAAATCTGAAAGTTAGAATTTATAAAACAGTTATATTACCGGTTGTTCTTTATGGTTGTGAAACCTGGACTCTTACTTTGAGAGAGGAACATAGGTTAAGGGTGTTTGAGAATAAGGTGCTTAGGAAAATATTTGAGTCTAAGAGGGATGAAGTTACAAGAGAATGGAGAAAGTTACACAACACAGAACTGCATGCATTGTATTCTTCACCTGACATAATTAGGAACATTAAATCCAGACGTTTGAGATAGGCAGGGCATGTAGCACGTATGGGCGAATCCAGAAATACATATAGAGTGTTAGTTGGGAGGCCGGAAGGAAAAAGACCTTTAGGGAGGCCGAGACGTAGATGGGAAGGTAATATTAAAATGGATTTGAGGGAAGTGGGATATGATGATAGAGAATGGATTAATCTTGCTCAGGATAGGGACCAATGGCGGGCTTATGTGAGGGCGGCAATGACCTCCGGGTTCCGTAAAAGCCAGTAAGTGAAAGAACAAATGTGAAAAGCATGTGTTACATTTTACATACATCTACCCGGAATAAGTTAAATATAAATTTAAAGAAAAATTGATTGAAGTTTGAAAATTAGGACAATTATAGTTCAGTAATTAAAAAAAATAAAAACATTAATTAAATATAAGTAAACTAATTGCATTATAAAATTTTCCTCTTTCTAAGAAAATATAGCCTATGTTGTAAGAGTTGGAGATTAATTGGTGTAAAAATGTAGAAGTTAGACCATTCACATATCCATAGCCTTAAATTGATTGATTTCATTGGGTTATTTTACGACGCTTTATCAACATCTAGGTTATTTAGCGTCTGAATGATATGAAGGTGATAATGCCGGTGAAATAAGTCCGGGGTCCAGCACCGAAAGTTACCTAGCATTTGCTCATATTGGGTTGAGGGAAAACCCCGGAAAAAACCTCAACCAGGTAACTTGCCCCGACCGGGATTCGAACCCGGGCCACCTGGTTTCGCAGCCAGACGCGCTGACCGTTACTCCACAGGTGTGGACAAATTGATTGAGCATACTGGGATTTGAATAAATGGCATTCACAAAACACGCTATGAAGTATTTCATATAAAACAGTTTTATCTCGAAAAGAAAGCATAAACGAGCAAAATTGTATTTAACTTTTTTGTTTGAAATGTCTCAATGAATATCCCCTTGAATTTACTGGAATTACTTGCTTTTCATCTAGTAGGCCTATATGAAAATTTCTACAAGGTTATGTTATCGTTGAGCCCTTGATTGAAACAAGATTTGTCTGCTAACGGGCATACAAATATTCCGATCATGTGTGTTACGCAATGCCTGCATATTTGGTGTAAGTTATCTATTGGCTTTTCGAGAGCTTGCTTTGATCCATTATACGTCCTATGTATACGATGAATGTCCACATCTGACCAGTGGCCCAGGTGTTATTCGTAAATCCGAGGATAAAAGGTGGCCATCCTGTCTGTCCTGACAGCCAGGTCCCATCTGCAGACGAGTGTCTGATAAACCCCAAGGCCCAGAGCACTGAACCCTTTCTGTATCATCACTGGAAACCCGTACTATCCCCAGACTTTTTTAATTACACTGGTCAACAAATTTTCATTAAAAGTGGGTAAATGACATCAAATTAGATTTTTCAGATTCATCTGAGCATAAGATGATAAAATATCACTATCCACACACATCTGAGTCATGAAATAAAACCATCTGTCCTTCAATAATGGTGACCACAAGAATCCAGAAAACAAATACATATATAAAAGTTTGCAATGAAAATACGTATAACAAATTTGAAAATAAAATGAAAGTGAACCATATTACTTGAAATAGAGATGAAACTGCAAAATTTGAATTGAGTCCTTTAGAATTTCTCTAAGGATTTTTCAACATTGTAAAATGTGAATCCTTTTGATTTTAAAAGGTTATGGTAATCCAGAAATGCATATAAGGTGTTAGTTGAGAGACCGGAGGGAAAAAGACCTTTGGGGAGGTCGAGACGTATATGGGAGGATAATATTAAAATGGATTTCAGGATGATAGAGAGTGGATTAATCTTGCACAGGATAGGGACCGATAGCGGACTTATGTGGGGCTGCAATGAACTTCCGGGTTTCCAAAAAGCCATTTGTAAATACAGTAAGTATGGTGTATTTGTAGATGGTACCACGAACTCTAAAAAGAAGTCCTTGTACTGACCAACGATTGGCCATAATGTTATGTTATGCTTGATATAATAAGGAATGCAATGTTCATAGATGATTCATCTTGGTCCCAAGTTTTACATCAAAATAACAGTGGTAGGCCTTTCTGATTAATGGAGGTTTATGAAGAAAATGTCACTTCTACACACACATACCAAAAGATGTCAGCGCAGTTCACATAAACTTGTGATATTTTTGTTCACCTTAATAGAAATCACTCGATTCTTCACGTCCTTAGAAATATATCAACAATCACACCTACACATGGTACTTACGTGAAAAACGAACTTAAATATGTATTAAAATGACTGAAATTGAGCAGGAGAGAGACAAAAAAAGTCGCTGAAAATTAAGGTAAAAAGATGTTTACTAACAGAATATTTAACTATAAGGAAGATTAGAAACTGAAAAAGAAAACATTGTTAAAATCACTTATCGATGGTAATTTTTTATCTTAGTATAAAATTCCTATAAAATTACCCCACTATGTATGTATGTATGTATGTATGTATGTATGTATTTATTTATTTATTTATTTATCTATTTATTTATTTACACTGCAAATGGGTAAATACCCGGTGGCTGTGGTAACTAATTATTCAATAATGACAATAATAAAAACAATTAATAAAATAGTATAATTAATAATAATAATAACAATAACAATAATAACGATAACAGGTTGCATCCTAAATTAAATGAAGCATGATCACTTAAAATAACTTTTAAAGTAAATCTAATTTGCATCCTAACCCTGAGTTCGAACTAAAACCCACGAGTATATGTTCATACCTGCACAAGTACCTTTCAGCACTACACTTATTTCGCTATTAAGTCACTCACTGCATTGGAACTACGACACATTTCACTGATTCTATCCTAATTTCACTAACACTTCAAAAACATTTCACTGTTCAAATACTTTGCACTGCCACTATAAACTATAAAACTTCACTGACAGAAACACACTTCACTTACACAGCACACTTCACTGACACAACACACTTCACTGATACAACACTTCAATAGCAAATATTAATTACACCCTTTAAATAGTGTGTATAATAATATACTGGGTGTTCATTTGAAAGTGTGTCATGACGTCACTGTTGTTGGGTCACCGATTTGAAGCGAGTTTCAGCTTATAAGTTAGAGAAGTTGCCTATTATTTAAGGCGTTCTTCAATCTGAACTTGAGAACGTGTACGGTATAACTTGAACGTCGTAGCAACAGATGGCGGTCTGTACGGTCTGCGTGCTACCATAACCTCTTTCGAACTGTGTTTTGCGCCGGCAAGTCGTACGCAGGGTATTTGTTACCATCGGTTGCGTACGGTAACATTCCACAACACAAATCATATGCTCCGTGTCCATGTTGACCGTCGAAGTTAATGTCAACAAATACGTAAGTAATCGTCTTAACCCTCTCCCCATATCCCGACAGTACGTATTTCCAAACAGTTCACATTCCTGCCACTACCGGCATTACCGTACGTATCGGTACGTACTCTTCAGAATGAACGCCGTACTTGCTAGCCAACTTCTCTGCCTCTTAGGTTATACACCTGAGCTGCGGAAGTGTAGGAAGATTGAATTCTCTAGGCTCATCAGCTAGCCACATGACGGCATACAGCGAGCCATGACACACTTTGAACTGAACACCCAGTATTATATTACCGTCTAATAGTAAAGTCCTTAAGCCTATTTTTAAATACATTTTTAGTTATTTATTAGTAAGTCTGCAGGTAAAGCATTCCAGTCCCTGGTAGTACGATTGAGAAAAGAAAACTTTCCAGTGTCCGTCCTCTATCTTCTGTCTGAAAAGAAAACTGTGTTAAAATGAAAACAGGAGCTATTTTTTTTCTCTTTTCTCTTTGATATTCATTATCAGCACAACAAATGTGAAGGTTCACCATGACAAAATTAGGAAAATTTGGCTAATTTAATATCATATCTTATTTCTTCTTTTCTTTGTCTGGTTTTATACACATTTATCTTATTTCAAAGATGTACACGTAAATACACCATAGTGAATTTTGTTGCCACGTGTATGGTTATTTTGAGAACGTCAACTTCTTCTTTTAGAAATATATTAATTGTTTTCAGAGTTCTCCAACTCTGCGTGAAATCACTTTCTCTTCGGGCTTTGTTTCTCCTCTCATTCACCCTATATAAACACTTGTACAGTTAGAAGTACATGACTATCTTCTGACGCAGATGGGTGTTGACATCAATAACGCTCGCCTCCATCTGCATAAATCAATACTTTAACACGTAATGCCTCTATGTATATTACGAGGACATAACTCTCTATGTCAGAATCGCCATTGGCAAGAATTTGTATTGATATAAATGTATGAATGTAGGCTATATATTTGTCTTCAAGCAACATACCTTTCGGTGAGGCGGCACTTCACATTACTAGTATACAGTACCGTCTCCCCATTTTACACGCCTTTCTTACAAGTCAATTGGGACATTACTTATTTTTAATTTATAATTGCAATTCTTCCACTAGTCTTTTCTTGTCTTTCATCAATTCTTCCTCTACTTTACTCCTAATCCATCATTATACCAAAAATACTGTAACCCCCCCCCTCACTCTACATCTCTAATTATTTGCACTTTTCACTACTCCCTTTTCCACATTGCTACTTTCTAGGTCTTAGTTTTCTTCTCTCACGATTTATTTCCCCTCCACACCATTTCCTTAAGTCATACTGTTTTTTCACCTTGTTTTCCCCTCTTCCTTCATCACTGCTCCCTGAACTATCTCCTATTTACGTTACTCTACTTCTAGTCAGCCTCGATTTACATCTTAGTTCCTTCACCCGCTTCGGAATTGCTCCCATCCGATGTCCACTATTTCCATTCGCAAGCATTGAGGTCTTGTTCTGCTGAGCTTGCTGAATACCAGTTCGCGTCACTCCAGTTTCTTCTTCAGTTGACGTCACTGTCTGCTTTCCGGAAATTTTCGCTGAGTTTGATACATTTACAATTGACTCGCGTACACTCACCACTTAGATAAAGATAATTCTTGATTTTTTCTTTAAAAATTATCTATTCTTTTCCTTTTCTTCTGAGCCCACAATCGGTTCCTTTAACGTTACTAAGCACTTCTCCACACTAAAAACCAAATTGTTTATCCTAATTTTGTCCTTGAGTTTCGCGAATTGTCCATTTTTTTGTGCTGCTTTAAGAAAAGGGATTAAAACTCTTCTTCTACTTCTCACTTCGTAGCTCCAGTCGTCATCTATCCTGATCGGTGTGTTCCCTAGCATCCTCCTATTCTTCATAATCCTCTCCTTCGTAACCACACTCTTAAATTTTACTAATATTGGCCTAACTTGTTCTGTATTTTGTATTTGCTTCTTTCCTACTCTAAATGCTTCCTGTACTTGTCCATCGCTCACGCCCATACCAAAACACTCCTAATATCTAATTGTATTGATATAAAAAACCAGAGAAATGTTTTCTAACTCAGAATTTTATGTAGGTCGTAATTAAGATACGTAGATGAACTCTTAACTGGCGGTGGTCGCTATGTAGGCAAATTCAAATGACAATCACATCAAAATGGAAGGGGTTGCAATTCTTTCACCTCTCTCTAGCTGTTGTTATAAGTGTTGGCTATTATCTGCTATAAGAATTGAAGACCTCCTTCGAATGAGGGTGTAGCCAACAAATCTATAATACACATTTCAGGAAAAAAAAAAAGAAAATGATTTCAGAGGCATATTTCGTTGGGCCTGTATTTACTAGCCGAACAATTTCATTAATCAAGAATAAAAGTTTATACAGCTATTGGAAGCAATCACTTATTTTTATACACTAATGCTTCAAAATTACTTTTACCACCGAAGTAACATATTTCATTAATTTGATGTTGGACCCTTATTTGAGGGAGGACTTTAATTCTCTTGCAACAATACACGGTACTATGTAGAGAAACTATTTGTCAGACTAGTAGCTCAGTTACGAGGGAATAATTGCTGTTATGCTTTGTAAAGTCAATGGATTTCTAGACCAGCGTTTCTCAAACTTTTCTATCCACGGAACCCTTTAAACCCAAAATAAAACTCTGGAACCCAATGAACCCAGTGAATATTCGTGGAGAGAGGTTTTTTTTTCCGCCTTCATCAGACTCACGTTTAGGGATAGTTGAAGTTGTAGTGGCACACTTGGATGTTGATTGTTTTAATGATCCTGTTTTAAGGCACTGATCCATAAATCAGTGTCACTCTGCATTAAAAAATGTAGACAGAAGATCGGTATCACTCTGTATTAAAAATAGGATGATGTACTGTAGCTCGCAATGATTGGTCTCGCCCTCTATTTACAAATTTTGAAGAAGGGATGATAAAAATAGCACAATTTTTCTTTAAAGTATTTGACTTTTTTTCTGATATTATTAAATAAACTTTGAATTTCAAAACAATTTTCTTTCCTCTCCAAAAGAAATTTCCTGTGCATTCTTGAAGGAACATCAAAACAACTCTGCGAAATATCCTTCACAGAATTTTCAATTAATTCCATATACAATTTACACTATTCATTATTGTTGGAAAATGTGTTAGCTGCAGACACTTAAGTTACTTCAAACGCACCTATTATTATTTCAACAATGTGCATTAGTGATCGGATTGCCGTAAACGGTATCCATTGTTGTCCTGAAAATTGCCAATAGAATAAACAATTATAGTTCTGTTCTTATTATTTTCATGTTTTTATAACATTATATTTTAAAGATTAAAAAGTAAATAATTTCACATCAGGAATTGGCGGAACCCTAAGAGTTGCTTACGGAACCTCGGGGTTCCGGGAACACACTTTGAGAAACGCTGGTCTAGACCAATGCGGTTTTATTATTTCCTTAACAAAAT